>JAGDQP010043686.1:0-16143 GCA_022664845.1 Lepisma saccharinum | reverse complement strand
GCTTCCGTTTCGGTGGGTGGGCTCGGAGAATCCAAGAACTCACTACTCAGCGCACTAGGACTGGGAAAAGGCCATGGTGTGAGGAGCATTGACCTCAGTAGTATATACACAGAGAATTGACCGTGCCGTGGTCGTGTAATGAATATCATATCCGTTCCTCAATTGGAAGATCCGGGTTCGAGTCCCGGACAAGGCGGTTGTCAATTTCTCTACCGAAAACAAATTTAATTTATATTTTAGCTTCTATTGTATCTGAAACCAAATTAAACAGGTATATTTTGCTTTCATTTTCGAAACTGAAACCAAAACAACATTATTTTTGAAATAGCTTGTATCAGAAACCGAAACAAAATTAAGTTTGTATTTTTGTTTCGGTTGTATCCGAAACCATATTCAACAATTATAGTTTGGTTTCTGTTTTGAAACCAAAACCAAATCAACTAAAGAATCTTAAACCGAAACCAAAACCAAATTATCTTTGAAACACTTTGCATCAGAAACCGAAACCAAGTTCACTTTGTGTTTTGGTTTCTGTTGTATCCGAAACCAAATGCAATCAGAATATTTTGGTTTCTGATTCGAAACCGAAACCAAACCACCTAAAGAAAGTTAAACCGAAACCAAATTATCTTGAAAACATTTTGTTTCAGAAACGGAAACCAAGTTAATTTTGTATTTTGGTTTCTGTTGTATCCGAAACCAAATTCCACAACATTATTTTGGTTTCTGTTTCGATACCGAAACAAAATTCTCAATTTGGTTTCGTTTACCATCCCTGCTACAAGCCCTGTAAAAGAATAAAAAGTAATAATTTCTTGTCGCTAAATTAAGATGTGGGTAAAATAGATAACCTAAAAGATGACTGAATTGATAACACTGCAGGTGAATTCGAATACTAGTATCCCAGTCTTCTGTCTGCTTTGCTGTATTCGCTGTATTCGATTCGCCCCTTACTTGCAGCTTGTTTTGCTTCTTCCTTGCATTACAGTCAACTAGCAGCGGAAGTCTGTTGCACACACGGGCCGGAGGAAAGGAAAAGAGAGGAGATAACCGTGTAATTCTTGGTTATCTGTGATAATCTCATGATGAAGTTTAGCGTGGTACCGAATATTCAACAACACTTTTTCTTACGAAAATCAATTGTGAAAGAATTAGTGCTGCACAAAGCAACAGAAGTGAATACGAAAAGAATTCGAATTCTTTTCAGTAGTACTCGAGGTATCCGAAATCTTGCGAGAATCGAATGAATCGAATTCGATGTATTCGATTCGGCCCATCAGTACTATGCCGATGACTTGAGCATCGGCTTTTGCTGTGTAAAGACGTGTGTGCGATCGTTCCTGGTGTCATCAAATCTTGGAACGTTAACTGAACTCATTTCCCGGCGTCATAAAATGATGAAATTTTACAGAGTGACATAAGTCCGATGACAATAGAATGTTCCATTTTTACTTTCAGATATTTCTATATATTTACATATTTTAAAAGCAAATTTTAATATTGTTTTCTCAACTTCTTTATCCTAAAATATATACTAGCCTGCAACTAGACTGGGTTTTCCTGGTTGCGTAACACTTTAGGATTTAGGTCACAAAACATTTAGCTTGAAAAAATGTATCCAAACATCGAAATAACCCGAAAAAAAAATAATAAAAAGCATTTTTAAGACATTCTTTCCTTAATCAATTCGTACTAAAAACTAAAAAAATAATTTTGTTTATGCATGACTAAAAAGAATAGAATGTGGCGCGTCATTTCAAGAATTTATAAAGTAACTGTATATGAGAGAGCGCCCTATGCTTTTTAGGCATGCATAAACATTTTTTTTTTACTTTTTGTACGAATTGATTAAGAAAAGAACGTCTTTAAAAAGCTTTTATTATTTTTTTTTACAGAGTTATTGACTGCAGAAATTTACAATGTTATCCTTATGGGAGTAGAAAGACGCGATCCACGTTGACCGCCGGAGAGGCCACATCATCCGAGGGAACTGACCGAGGTCTTCCGGCGACCTTGAGTGGATAAGTTGCTGCTAAGCGAGAAAATTCTTAGTCCTGGTTCCTCCACGAAAAAAATTCTAAGCTTTTAAGTGTAGTATATACGAGACATGGAGGACTAAGTGACCAGTATCTCTGAGACCGCTAGGGATGGTGCATGATATTTTGGGAGGTCATTGATCTAACGTAGGGGGGTCACTGGACCCCCTAACCGCGGAAAGTTTTCGGCCCAGGGTTCGGTCGTGAACATTTTGGGAGCAGTCCCCCACGGGGATCATTGAACCCAAAAATGTTTTCGGCCCAGGGTTCTGGAGATGCCTCTAGTACCTCCAGTAGTATAAACTTAACTCTCTGTACTCTTAAATGAGAGTGTAATTGCGTGTGCGAATAACGAAATGGCGAAGAAACTGGACCTTACGAACATTACACGTTCAGGACTTTCAAAGTTCGAATCCGAATGAAGAAACAATGACAATGATCCGAATAATCCATTTCGCGTGAAATGGATGGAAAAAGTAAAAAGAAAAGAAATCAATATTGACAAACTGAGATCAAATATAGAGGACAAAAAACTAAAGCAAAACATTGCTGATGAAGTACACGGGGATTGGGAAAGAGCAAACAATGAAAATCCAAACATAGACGGAACATCGAAGACGACTCATCTGAGGTGCGTCAGAAAAACAGAGGCCGTTGACCAAGAAGAAATGGACGTTACACCGGGCGGATCAGGACAAGCAACAAATCAAGATGAAGAGTAGAACAAAAAATACTCAGGACACTCGAGGAAAAAGAAGCAAATAACATATATAAACATGAGAAAGATGTGGAAGAACTCAAAACCAAGAACGCATACTTGGAGGGACGAATAATGGAATTGCAAAGAATCAAGATATACTGGAAAGAGAAAATAAAAGAATGCGCGAGACACACACGGACTAAGCCGATCTAACAATCTCAAGAAAAATAAATTCGAGTGAATAGTGAACTGATATTTGAGAAAATATGTGTGTTGCTGGAATTCCAGTAATAAACAGAGTGCCTTGTTTGGAACTTCTAACAAGAGACGTTTAATGTGCGAGTGTGATCCAATGTGTGGTGGAGGGAAACAGGAAAGCAATCGATTAACGACTAGTGCAGCTATAATGAAATGATCTATAGGTTGACGTTTCGGAAACCGCAACGAACAGCCATATATAATATAATCCCATGCGTGAGTGAGTGCAAGTAAGTAATCGAGTACAGTGAGCGGAATCCCTTGAGGGAGAAGAGGAGGAAAATAAGATAGGACTTATGCGCACGAACTTTGTGGACCAACATCATGTCTACGGTTGTGATATGGACTCAGCTTTCTTCTTTCTCCCCCCGATCCAGTCCAAGAATAAATGGTAGGGATGACAGAGAAAAGAACAGAAGACACCATTAAGAAATCCCTGTGATGAGATGGAGGCAGTGACGAGGAGGCACACATCAGCTACAATAACTTCAACAATTAACATCATTTTATCTCATTATGGAGAGACAGAAGAAGAAGCATATACCAGTTTGTGTTGTCCTGTGCTGTTTATATGTTTGTATTTTGTATGATTTTTTAAAATAAAAATTGGATATAGTGGTTAGGGACTCCCCCAATGCATACAAGTTCCACGATCAGGAGAGCATTCTGGATGCCTGGTCAAAAGTCCGTCCCGCAACACCTGATGTCTCAGACAGAGGGAAGACAGGAGCTTCTTGGAACGCCGGAACTCCGGCAATCCAAAAATCTCTAGGAGCATGCCTGACCCAAAGTCAAGATCGTCTGATCTTGATGAAAATCTGATCGTGATGCACGAACTTGAAAATGCACGACTTGACTTGTGCAAAGAATGCTAAGAGGCAGAGATGGAAGGTGGGCCCCCAAAATGAAATGAAAATGAATACTACTACTACTACTACTACTACTCTCACCAACGAGAGTTTGTGATTTATGAATTAAATCTTTACCACTTTATTATACCCTCTTTTCTTTTCTTCTTACGACGACGATCGTCAAGCCGACGAAAAGGGAAGTGTACGAATTTTCTGTCAGTCTTCGAACAGGAATTTTCTTACAAAACTTCGTACATATATTCGTAATCTAATACTGATAATACCTGCAAAGTAATTCGACTTTGCATGGCTTTGTTCGTCCACTAGAGGGCGTTAAAAGTTTGGAGCAAGAGTAAGATAGTCCGGGTTGGTGCTGTATCAACTCTCGCAGTTTCTGTTTGATCAAGCATTTATTACTCAAAATATATACATGAACATATCTGACAAAGTCTGCAAAGCCACTCGATTGTGTAACAAATAGTTTGGCAGGTATAGGCCAGCATATCTCAAATGTAAGTGAGAGTTTTCTACAAAGTGAGTAAAACAGATGGGAGAATCATAACAGTTACACAGGAGAAAAGACACACCAGGGCAACCTTGAAAAGCATTCTTCATGTGCGCGATGTCAAATGGCACTTCAATTACACTCTTGAAATAATTGACAGGTGCTGGTACCGCATACAGATATACGGCATTTGACATTGTGCACATGGAGTGTGCCTTTGAAGGTTGTCCTGGTGTGTGTTTTGCGCTGTATGACTATTGTGATTCTCCCTTCTGGTTTACTCACTTTGTAGAAAACTCTCACTTACATTTGTGAAGACATATACTGGCTTATGTCTACCAAACTATTGGTTACACAATCGAGTGGCTTTGCAAGCTTTGTCAGCACTGTCACGTATATTCAAGTATGTACGCGTAATTTGAGGAATAAATACCTGTTCAAACCGAAACTGCGGGAGCCGATGTAGCTAGCTTTCGATGCTGATGCAACAGGCCGTCTTTATCTTGCTTCAAAATTTAACTCCCTCAAGCGGATAAACGCAGGTTTGCACGGTCGAATTACTTTGCAGACATTATCAGTATTCAGGTACGAATATATGTAGAAAGACTTGTCAAAGAATCTTGTTCGAACCGAAATACTTCCCTCGTGAGGTGAAACACTTAGGCTGGGTTGTCATTACCAAGTGTCGTCCTGCTTATGTGCAGTACGTAAGTCCGCAAGTTATTAGGGGCACCTTGTCCGGGTTAATTGATGATTCGACTGAGGAGCCGTTCAACGTTCAACACAGGAGTTTTGGAAGTAAGTCTAGTTAAAGCTTAATGTTACAGCTCAAGACCAGTAGTGTTTTACAGGATGGTAAGGTGAAGCTTGAGGGAGGACCTCTGCACAATTATATCTTAGTAATTGCTATCCTTATTCTTCACTCGAAATGCAATTCACCTAATTCATATGAAGCAATGCATTAATTGTCAAAAGAACTGCATCGTTAAAATTTGAAACTTTATTATACTTTCCATTTATGATATCAGTGTCTACTTCATAAACTACACTCTTTATGGTAAAAGAAGCGCGGAAAGTAATGGTCCCATAGGCTTTATTCTAGGTACATCAGACCATTTGACTGGTTTGATTAAAATGAACCTCGATCAGGTCGATTAGGAGGTAGAACTGGGTGATTTGCAGATGTACCAATTTACGCAATTAGCGTTAAATTCGTTTATAATTAGATGTTTCTGGAAAATTAAGTGCCGGTGTGAGCACAGTACGCAATATGTCAAATGAGGATACTCACAAGATAATGTTTTTGTCTTGAAGAGAAATGTCTGGTGCAGAATATTATTTGTCCTACATAGTGTTATGTACTGACGCGTAAGAGCAGAAAGGACGATCATTCATTGGTAAGTTGATACCTCGGTGCGCAAACTGACCGATGATCGTTGGAATTCTATATGCATATTTATTGTTAGTGGCGCATTCTGGATTCTAAGCTTGGACTACCACTACCCAAAGTAATAAATAAGACTTGCAAGGAGGGGATAGCTAGTTCTTAGAAAGTAACTTAATTCCTACACTGCAAAAACTGTACCTTTAAATTTGGAGTATAAAAATGCCAATTTTGTACCCAAAACTTTTGAGAGGCAGTGACGACCCCAGGATTGGGTTTAGAGGTGGCGGTTCTTTGCCTCCAAGTTCTTGGGAGGGAACAGGTTAATAGAAACAAAAACGAATGTAAAATATGTGCCCGTCACTGCCACTGAAAAATAGGTAGTATAATGAACTTCCAATATTTGAGAATATGTCAGAACCCATAGATTCATACTTTACCATCGTTTTTGTTTCTATTAATCTGCTCCCTCCCAACAAGTGGAAGACAAAGAACCGTCTCTCTAAACCCAATTCCTGTGTTGGCCACTGCCTCTCAAAAATTGGGAATGCAAAAAAAATATCCAATTTTATACTCCTAGTTCAGAGGTAAAGTATTTACAGTGTACTTGTAACAACTTTCGTTTAATGAGACAGAACTGAAAACATGTTACACTGTAGAAGTATTCACAGCTCTAAGTTTGATATTATTCCTTTATCACAAATACATCGTGTAAAGTGAAGTCGAAAATTAAACAGAGAAAAATTGACACTTCCACAACTAGGACTCGAACTCGGACCTTCCACTTCCCGGTTAGGTGTGCTGTCCATTACATCCCTGCAGCATCTTAACACAGCGTATTTGTGGTTAAGGAATAAACATATTATTTTGTAATACACAAATTTGAATTTAATTTTTAAGGCCTTTGGGCAGCTTTGGCACAGACCGAATTGTTTATAATGGGATGAATTGGTAGAATGAAGAAAATGGAAGGAAATGGAAGAATCTCGAAGAAAACCACACACACGGTGTTTGTCAATCACAAAGCTCACATGGAATGAGCAGGGGTTGAACCGAAGACCCCTAAAATCACAGATGGGCGCTGTACCATTGAGCCACCGCGGCCTACAATGCATGAAATTGCATAAAAATTTCTGATTTAAAAATATACGTCTCTAGTGGAGTGCTCTGGAAAAGAGGAGAACTGGGTCATTGAAATGAAAGGAATGCCCTATACACTCAGATATATTTGCCAAATGAGACCACTAAACGATTTCAAGAGAACATTGATAAACACTTCTGCTATGAATGTATGACATATTAAGGTCAATTAAGTTTTAAAAAGAAGTTACATTTACCTGTGAAAATGAGACGATTAACTGAACATGAACTCAATTCACTTTTGATTTTTTTTGGCATCTTAGGCTTAGACTGGAATGGAGAAGGGAAAAGAATGTGAAAAGTTGTTGGCCAGGGCCTAGGTTCTAGGTAGCATCCTGTCATTTGCTACCCGAGGAAAAAACTAAGAATTTGTTTTTCGTTGCTTGTGAACTTCCTAACAAACTGGTCAAAAATGTATCTTCATATTTATTAAACATGGGAATAACTATTTCCTTCTCCATCAACGTAACGGCCAAATTACTAGGGCGAATTTGTTCCTGTGTTGTCCGAAGATGTTACCCGTTTTAATACTTAAAAACTTCTTTCGACACTCGCTGTAGTTACCAGAAATTTGAAAATGCGGTAATTAACATACAATTTCCATCCCTGACCTGTCTGATTGAACTCTGCACGGCTCAGCTGAAATGTTTCTTCCACAACTCTCTCTCTCTCTTTCCTAGGAGGAAGAGAGACAAAGAGTGTGTGTGTGAATGATTCAACTCCCTCGCAATCGCAGCCAGCTTCACAAATGCATCATAGTCTACTACTTGTTACATCGAAGCTTTCGTCTATGTTACTCTTGCGCTTCCCACGCACGAATTAGGTGGGTATTTAAAGAGTACAGCATTTGAACCGGACTACCAGAAGAAAATAAGAAGTCCTGCCTACAGGGTTGGAAACTACACCTAAAAATTGTAATATTCCAAATAGTTTGTTCGGATTTTTTTTTTACTTTAATGTAAATATTATCACTTGTATAGATTACAATATTTCATCACAGGAGTAGACTTCAGTGGTAGCCCTGATAGCCCACAGAATACGCCACTGATTACTGTATTTATTCAATCAGATTGATGGAGGGTTTACGAACAGAGATCTCTCCGCACTGGGTTGAGGCTTCGATTCCGAGTAAAGATACCGGGTTTGCAATTAAATGAAATATCATATAGAATAGAAAAAAAGTCTTGGTTAACGTTCGAGTATGAATGGCTGCCCCTTGAGGGTAGTCTTTACGCATGCCATGTAATTGTCATTTTGCCTCTTGTAGGGGTTTCTTGGAATCTAGATAATCCGCACGGAAAAGTCAAGAATCTATAGGCTTTTCTTACTATCCTCCGCTCCAAAAGTAAAATGGAGCGTCTTTTTAGCTTTCATTCAATTTACATTTACAGGCTGGACACTCAGCTATGAGTTGAATCCGTTACAAGCCTGAAGGACAATGTGAAACTGGAGAGAATTGCAAAACCTTTGTCAGAATGGCCGAAAGCGAGATTCAAACCTTGGTATCTCTACTAAGCCGATTCAGATCTGTGACCGTAATTACTAATCTATGGATTGTGGTCATTGTTAGTGAGGTTGTTATGATGGCGAGTATTCTTTTTGGGAAATAGGATTGTGACCACAGCATCTCTGGAGAAAGTAAACCGATATTGATTTTGTTATTACTTTACATCGAAGGAGATTTATGTTAACGTCCGAAGTACGGACCTTCAGTTTTAAGTGGGCTAGGAATCTCTTATATTTTTAATGATGATCGAACCCGATACCCTTGGTTTCAAGACTATCAGTAAAGCCAGTCTTGCATGAAGAACGGTGTTAGAAAGTGGATAATTTAGTTGTAGTTTACTATGATAATGTCCGACCAGGGTAGCGTCAGTGTTTATTGAAGTTTCCCATCATGATTCACAGAAAATTGTTAAAAGAAAATGTTTCAAAGCACTACAGTTGCACAATTTGGTAACCTTAGCTAATACACGTGGAAAGTACATGATATGGAACGTTTATTTTAAATTTAAATCGAATCATAGACTCGGATGCCATGTTATGCAACAGATTTACCCATCGGCTATTTCATATGAATATGTGTACTTCGTACCATCTAAAATCAGATGTCCTACCATTTTGTCTGCCTGCGAGAGAAGACACAGCAGCTGAACTTGAGGTACCTCAGCTTTCGCCGTTGAATGAAGAAAACTAGTAAATCCCACTGAAGCTGAGGGTAGGAAACTTGATCAGGAGACTTGCTTAGATTACTTCCCACACCCAGAACCAATCAGCAGGAAGCAATATTTTCCAGTAAACCATGAGAGTTTTGTTACAAACACGGATTTTAAGAAAGAAACTTAGACCTAGATAAATAGCTAAATGTTATGAAATACACTGATTTGTATTTCTGAATCCCCTTTCCTTTTGGGTTCCCTCAATACATATCATAATGCTCACATTACGCAGAAAATTAAATGTGTAAAACATGTTCCTCAGACCTGATGTATTAATTTTCCAAAAGTCTCACATAATGCATTGAAATACCAAGGGAAATAATTGAAAAAATAATTTCAAACATTGTTTCTCAGCTTATCAAATCAAGGATCTAAATTGTATGAAATATTATATACGTAGATATTTTGTTGAGGGATAAATTTTACATATTTTCGGGGATTAATATTATTAGTAATTTCCGTGCATTATTTGTAATTTTCCTCATTCAGGGTACCACAAAAAAAATACGAAAATGAAATTAGACCTTAAATGATAGAACAAGGTTCTCTATCACAAAATAAATTGAAAATATTAAATGATGTTCTAAACGATTTCTCTGTTACTTTTTTCTAGAACAAGTTTTATTGACAGTTACAGTCGTTACTCATAAAAGAAATAATAAAACTGAAAGAAAATGTAGATTTAAAAATATACAACCAAAAATATACAATAGATTAATTGTTGGTCATGTACAGTCAGCACCAAGATTTCTACCCAGTCGTAAAATTTCTTCTCCAAATAACTTTGAAATGGATAGACCAGTTCGAGACGGATTACGTTCTCTTTACGTTACAGCAAACCGTACTCAAATTGGTCAATACATTCAAAATTTATTCGGAAAAGAAATTTTTCGACCGGGCATACATTTTTGCCGCTGACTGTACATAAGAGATAAAAGATTTTCGTAAAATTTGTAATAAGTTACCTGGAAACATACACTTATATAGAAATAACCTGCATATTTTTACCAACATTAAAAGTACTAATTTCCTATTTATTTTGGAATAATTAATAGTTTGCAAAACTCACTAATGTGTAAACAAAGAATACATGTAAGATTAACTATTTTGTTAATCAAAGTAAAATAAGAGAGTTTATTTTCTTTCTTAAACATCCTGGAGAATATTTTTCTACTAAAAAAAAAAAAAAAAAAAGAAAACCAAATACACTAACAAATGAACATCAACTCAAGAATTTTAAATATTTTCTATGTATTATGCTATGCATTTTAAATTTTTTTTAGCCTGAGCTTAAGTTCCCTACATGCCTTAAAAAAAATTCAAATTATTCCTTTCACGTATGTACTAAGATTTAAATTTGGCAATTACATCAGGGATATAAACATTAGGCCCTGTAAATTTCTCTAGTCACTATATAAATTAATGCACTTAATATGCATAATTCATTCTCATATATTTAATTTTCCTTTTGGCATTTAAGTTCTTACCATATTACATTTCTTTCTCCCTTTTTTGCACCTACACGCAATCAATTCCTCTTCTTTAACTTTTTCTTATCAGTTTTTCATTTCTTGTCTCTTTGTGCTTTCTCTATCTTTTGTCCTGTGTGTCCAAATACATTTCAGGTTGAAATTCAGAATCTGAAAAGAAAAGTGGAACGACAGCAAAAATAATGAAGAAAATGTCCTATGGGCTGTGAGAACCACTATTTCACTTCCACAGTGGGACACACACACACACCGCAGAAGAAATAAAAATATCTTTTTACAAATGCGCGAGATGTCACACGAGTCGCAAGGAAGCCTTGTGGGTAAGGGAAGAATATTGAGGATCGTTCTCGGGAACACCGATTTACGCGCTGCTGAGCAAGACGGCTGGAAGTTGTGAGTGGAATTTTTGATATCAGCACATTCGAGAACTGCGAAAGCTTCTTGAAAGTTCATCAGCCGAAGACACAATTTTCATTTTTCTTCTTTATTCCATAACTTCATTTCTTTTTTTCTAATTTTCTTTATTACTTGTACTAATATAAAAAAAGGAAGGGGGATTAAAAGATGATCAATGAAGTTTGGTTTGCGAAAAAAAATGCATTAGTTTTGCCTTTTCCTTGAATATCAAAACATTTACTGAAAATTTAAAAGGTTCGTACGTGTTCACTTTTTTTTTAAAAAAACTCAATTTGGACTTACTCAACATTGAATGCTAAACGTTTAAACAAATATTTCACTACTAAAATAGCTTAACAAAGAACCTATCAGAACATATCAATAATTCTTATTCGGATTATGTTTGATTTTCTTTTGAGACAATGAATATTTACTGCTCTAATTCTTTGTCTACTAAGATCATTCCGATTCTTTGACGTCAAGGTATTTTGAATTTATTTTAAGGCCTAAGGCCAAGGTATTGATTGTTTAAGAAAGCTGAAGGGAACTGATTCACGATAATACTTCGTTCAGTGTATACAGAGTGTACTCGAAATAATGGTTCAAACTTTGGAAGGTAATTATTTACAAGAAAATGAAAAAAGTGCTTTTGAAGAAATTCCGAAATCTTATTAGGTTCGGAGCTACAGACGCTGACAGTTACAGCGGCGGCGTTTCAAATGACGTCATATCTTGACAAGTAATGTTATAAGCAGTGTCGGCTTAGGAAATCACACCCAAAGTAGTAGGATCTACCCAATACATCTATTTAAGTTATGTTTATGATTGGCGAATACAGCTTAGAGGGGATTTCTAAGCTTGCCCTATTAAACCATTTTGTTCCTTGACAATGCAATTCTCAGGTTGCGAAATCTGTCTACGCGGCACTCCCTCAATCATAAACATTGCTTAAATAGATGAATCGGGTACTACTTGAAGTGTGATTTGCTAAGCCGGCACCACTCACGCCATTTCTTACAATACCACCATCAATCTGAGTACCTCAGGCTCCAAAACTATGCATAATTTCGAATTCCTTGACACGAATCTTTTTCTTGTTTTGAAGTAAATACTCACCTCCCGAAGTATGCCCCATTATTTCAGGAACACCCTGTATGTATACATGACTAAACGGAAATTGGAACTAGTATCAGCTAGTCATCAAGGTTGTTGAGGTATAACTTCATATAAAGATTTACTATTACACAATACTATAATGTGTTTAGACTTTTGCATGACTTTACATCAGCTGAACATATGGGTCTGTCGTACGAAGAAGTTATCCTGTATGTTTACTACTAGAAATACGTGTGAAATCACATCTGGAATATTTGTTTACTGTTCTACTACATACGAAGTTCATCGTTTGTCACTCACTTGGATAATCTTCACTTAACTCGTTTTTAACTATTCTAAACTTTTAACTTAGCAGATAGAACTCAACTATCTAAGCCTAACATTCATCTATTATTGTTAATGCTAAAATAGCTACTACGTTCCAGTAATAGGTGTACTATCATGTTTGCTAACCTTGCACTACAACTTTAGCTCCTTTGTTGCTATTTTTAGTGATGTTTTCCTGTAGAACGTATTCCTCTTTGGCCTACTGAGCTCCCAGGTAGGCGAAGCAGAAATTCCTGTTTCGCTTATTCCTGTTTCGGCCACTGTCAAGACGAAGGGGAAAATATTGAGCTGTGGGAATTTTCTTTTGAATTCCCACATTGCATTCATAGAACATAGAGAAACTACAAAATACATTTATTTATTTGAACATGTCATTCTGTAATCGCACATCACTCATTATACACCATTAATTCGGTGTCTTTGAAATTAATTTGTTAATATTAATAAATAATAGATAATAGATAATAAAGGTAGAGAAGAAACAAATGGTTAATTTTAATTGGTAGATTGGCAGATTTACAGGTCAGGTAAAAGGCATCCGTTTCGTGCCTTTGACTAGTAGACATATAATCACAAATTAATAAATGTATTGTGAAAAAGTGTGTTGCGAAAAAGTCTCTCAGACATGGAGAACTTCGTTGACACGAAACGTGGCGGCAAGCTGTTAGAATACGAGGAATAATTATATCGAATTAACAAACGTGATGCTGAGAAGTTTTATTGGAAATGTAAACTCGGATGTAAAGCCTCAGTTGTTATTCTTGGAGATGAGCCTACACCACACTGTAAAAAAAAACACTTTCTTACACTTTCAGGGCACTTTGAAAAGCGGGAATCTGTTTTAAAAGTGTACGAATTATGTAAAAAAATGCTGTGAAAGTGTTCGAATGTGTTCCAAGCAAAATTGTAATAATTTGTATATACTTTTTCAGCACCTTTAAAGCACTATTTTTCTTAGTGCAGAATGTGAACATTTTTTAGCACAAACGAGACACAATATCTGGTATACTTTATTCTCACCTACTGTACATATTTGTACACCTTTGTACACTTTTTTACGTTAACTATATTTTGTAATTATCTAAGTCCATACATTATACGCCAGAAATAGTTCACATTAAACTCTATATAATTTGTATTTGTGTCTCGTCATATTTTTTCAAGAAAAGCAGGGACTAACATAATTTTCAGTTGTATGACTTATTTATGCTCATGAAACGTTTTTTAAATCCAGCCTTGAGGATGACTTTAATGCTTTACGTACTAAGTTTACGTATTAATTGGTCAAGCCTTCAGTTGAGGTACCACCCTGACATTCACCTTGTGGGACTGAAGAAACCCCTTGAAAACTTCAGGCCAAATTGCCGGCAGTATGAGAGCACCAAATTCCATTCCGAAGTGAGAAAAATTAAGATGCCTCCGTACCAACGTTGCTTCTTGTGTGTGTGAGGTTTCATATGTTTAAGGATCTGTACAAATGAAAAGCAATAACGAAATTTCGGAAAACGCCCAGTATTATTTGCGTATGTGAATAAAATGAACTGTCTGAGATTTTGACATTATCTATGAGAAATTAGAATACGCGTAATTTACGACTTTATACGCCTATGCAATTTCGGGTTTCTAATTTCTTAGCAAAAATAAACAGTGAAAATATCAGGCAGTTCATTTCATTCACATTCACAAGTATTATTGGGCTCGCTTTCGAAAATTTCATTATTTCTTGTCATTTGTTCAGCAATATAAAAATATTAGAACACACAGACGCAGCGTTGGTACGGAGGCCTCATAATCACGGCAGCTGTATTATTATGATTATTATTAAAACATTATCTTTTTCGTGCCTCTTAAAACTAAAGGTAAAAAAAAAACGTTTTCTTCCATGTAATATTGAATGGTGAAATATTCAAATACACTTGTTATATGCGCAATGTGTGTGTAAAAAAAAGTATATTTCTTTCGAAACTGGTTTGGATTATTGATTTTTTAATGCGCCACTTTCTTACCCTGTTTTGATTTAGATAATATTCTATACACAGGTGTTTCATGTATCGTTGCCAGGACTACTGTTTTAACACTAGATTTCCTTTTTGCACTGTCTACACTTTTCACGGGGTTCTCCTGGTTCCTTCCACTTTCTTCATTCCACAAAGTTTCTCATCATCCTTCCTTCGGCCTGAGCCAAAGTTTCCTCAAGGTCGAAAATAAGAATTCAGTTCCTCCTACTTACTTCTCGAATTTAATTCATTCATCTCTGCATGGTTCTGACCGTGATAGTGTAGAGGAAAGGGTGCCGGCCGTAGTTAAGGATACTTTATCAGCATTTGTCTGGTGCGTCTCAGGAAAACATTGGAAATCCTTAATTAGGATGGTTGGCTTCTGGTATTGAACCCAGGGCTTCCGAAAAGCGAAACCAACGCGTTGCGATGTTTTACTACTTGCCGATGTTTTTTCTACTTCCAGGCTTGCGTTCAAATACTAATTGGAAGTCAAACAATAATCGACATCTTTAATATCACGTTAATATTCATTACTTTATTATTTAATAGAAACATTGCTTTAAAAATAATTTGCTATTGAATTTTATGTATTTAAGGCCTTTAGGTATCTAAGGCTCAAGGCGGGATAGGGAAGGGGAATGGATTTGTCAGGGCCTATGTTGAAGGTGTCATTCTGGCCTTTGCCTGGTGTGACTGAGGAAAAACCTGGAAACACCTCAGTCATGATGGTCGTCCACTGGGATCGAACCCATGACCTCCCGAATGCTACGCCAACGCTCTAACATTTTTTTTTTAATTTGACCTAAGCGGCTTTATTATGTAATGTTCTCAACTGTTCAAAACTGTGTTGTATGTATTGTTAAAACATACTCACAAACTTCCATGCCCGAGGCAGGATTCGAGCCCACGATCCTTGGGTCGGTAGACTATCGCACTAGTCACTCAGCAATAGAGACCGACATACCACTGAGCTACAGCGGCTAGGTAAGGGCTCATTTTCATGAAAGCTTGCTTTGTTTGCGATTTAGGTGAATAGCCAATTGAAACACGTGGTGTTTTGTGGTGTGTTTATTACATGTTGTAACATGTCTTTCAATTGTCTATTCACCCAAGTCGCAAGCAAAGCAAGCAACGCAAACGTATTTGAAAATCAGCCCTAAGAAATTGCTATTGTCTCCTGGTGTTAAATAGAATTTATCTCTGTTGTTTTTGTCTGTTTTTTCAAATGTTGTACTGGCAACACAGGTAATCTGTTATCTTTTACGACGAGACTTACATTCACTGCGCCATCTAGTTTATCTTTTTTCACCTGTACAGCAGAAATGCACAACGAGAGGAGTGAAATAAAGAGTAAAATAAGGTAAGTTAACTTCATACTATGTAGTTGAATACTTTAATATATTTATTTTATGTAGGCCTTAATATTATGTAATTATCGGGCGATCGTGTAAAGAAAATGATCATGGAGTTTGCGTGAACGAAGAAAATGGTGATGGAATAATTTAGTTCCCGGGGTGGGTCTGATCCAAATATGAGTAAAGACCTAAAAATAGTCTAACCTGTCTTTTATGGCAGTAGAAACAAAGCATAATTTTTGTCCCTAACTTAAGCTTATATCTTTAGGAGATAAATATTCCCTGAGATGGTGTTCAACATTCAAAGAGCTGCCCACGTATTCAATACAGCGAATGAGTTTGTAGTGTCGCTTTTGTCCATTCCTA
>JAGDQP010043685.1:0-16143 GCA_022664845.1 Lepisma saccharinum | reverse complement strand
TGTGAAGCATACGCAAGCGAGAAAAAACACGTGTACGAGTACTATAAGATTGACGTCACTGTTCAGTGGCGGAGGGTGCAGTTAGATTGAGGAGGCAGTCATTGCACAAAGACTGATCATCTTCTTGTACACAACAGTAAATCCTCGTTCATGTGTAGTTACTGATCAGCTTCTCGAATTTCAGGGCCAAGGCCCTACATCATGGCAGATTCAAAACCAAATCATCCTCAACTAGGACAACATCAAAACTTGCCACCTACTGTTATTGGACCACCGCCATACTCTACACTCGGAGCAATACCACGCACTCGTCGAACCATGGAAGCATCATCTTTAAAATCACGTTCTCGTTCACGTTCTCCAAACAGATCAGAGCACTCACCACCAACGAAACGCACCCATACACTCAGCGAGACCAATTCTGACCAGGACCTTCAAATGGACATCAACAACGAAGAAGAATCTACAGCTACATCTACATCTAAGAACCATTCCTTTCTGTTGACCAACTTCGATGCAAAGTTTCAGAATCCAAAAATACTGTTTCAGCAAGTTACTAAGTATCTTTCTCGTGATTCCATTGCACAAATCATCCCTACAAGAAATGGCACCATCATCAAATCACCAGACATCAATTTCGCTAGCAAAATCAGAAATCGTCACAGTTTTGAGATCTTCGGGAAAAATGCAAATATCACACGCCTTGACCAGAAACCTCTTAAACAGCCACCACCACCACGTAAGCCGCCCACATTATCCGTAGTAGTCAGGGGGGTTGATCCAACGCTCACAGATGAAGAAATAGAAACAGAACTGAAGCACGAGGGCCATTCAATTCATAAGTGCCTACGCATAAAAGCAAAAACAGGTCAAGCTACTTACATGGTTAGGATTCTCACACCAGATCAAGAGACCATCGACGATCTACTTTCACACGGTGCCTACATCTATAGGAGACGATACAGAGTCGAACCCTCACACTCACCTCCACCGCTACCTATCAGATGTGAGAAATGTCAATTGTACAACGCCCATCCTACTTCAAAATGCACAAATACATTGAAATGTGGCTTCTGCACCGGTAACCATTCAACAAAAACTTGTCCAAACCTTCAACAGCCTCCCACATGCAACACTTGCGGTGATCACCACACAACTTTCAGTTATAAATGTAAAGCTCGTCCAGAACCAGATCCAGCAAAACCAGAACTGATTGTACCAATACGCACTCCAGAAACCAAAACTCAGTTCACAACTCCTGTAACATCTGTGCATCAACCCCTATCTATTGAACAACTTCTGACCTTTCTCACAGTTGCACTCCAAAACATCCATCCTTTCCAACGCCATAACATTATACAGCAAATACAATACGCAGCAAAGACCATACTAAATGTCAACTTCACTGCGACATATTCAGGCCCATACGCTTACTTTCACGCACATGCATACGGACAAGAAACAGCTGTATAATCTAACCAAAACAACCTTCGTGTATTCATTTCTCCTTATGGCGCTATCTTTTCTGTTTCTCAACATCCGTTCCTTACCAGCACATAAACTTCTTTTCTCATCTCTACTGCTTGAAGAACATATAAATGCTTTCATGTTAAATGAAACTTATCTCACCCCTAAACTTCAATGCAAAATTTCTGGCTACACCCTACTCAGAAACGATAACACACTACCAGCCTTAAGAGCTAATGGAGGAGTCGCTATAGGATTTTCCCCTCATATACCATTTCGTCAACACACACCTCCTCCATCCAACCTTCCCGAACATCTCATCACTTCATTATACTTCAAGCAAAGATACATTACTTTAGCAACTACCTACATTCGTCCAGGCCACCCAATCCCAACAAATTTCTTCCAATACATCTCTAATAATTTTCGATACTACATAATCATGGCTGACATAAACATCCATAGCAGATCTGACAGAGCCAAAACCGACTTCCATAGCTTCATTAGTCAGCAAACAACCGGTACTCTCCACAGGATACCTACACACACAAGACCAATATCAAACACAACACCAGATATAGTTATAACGTCATCCAATCTACTCCCCAATAGCCATTTAGACGTACTTGATCCCCTAGGAAGTGACCACATACCAGTAAAATTCACAATTGACTTCACCAAACCAAACCCAACCACACCCATAATCCCGCGTCAAGTACTTCGTTTTGACAGAGCGAACTGGGTTGGCTACAGGGAACATATAGAAGCAAAACTCACAGATTCTACACCACCCACCACAGAAGACGAACTATACTCCACCTTAGACCATATCACCACTACAATCAAACAAGCATCAGACAGTCACATCCCTACTTCTACTACTCACCCGTTTAGACCTAACTTACCTCCACAATACCTACCATTAATACGCCGCTCCCGTAATCTCTACCGAGACTATCAACGCACTCAAAATCCTGAATCGCTCAGACTTCATAGACAACTCCAAAGAGCAGTACATAACTACATAAAAGCATATAAACTACGACAGTGGATCAAAACATGTAATAATCTGGCAGATACATCTCACCCATCCAAATACTGGAAACGCTTCAACACACTTACAGGTAAATACTCACACACCACATATCCTCTACTTCAAGAAAACAAAGCTCTTCATACAGACAAAGAAAAAGCCGATGTTTTTGCAGATTATCTTCAAACCATCTTCACCCCCACAATACCTTTCAACCCTTTTCGCAGACACCCCGCAGATCATCTTGACATCCACTCCCCTCATCTACAACCAAACTCTGATCATCCACTTCCTGAACATCCACTTACTACACCAATCACACCCGAAGAAATCATACACACAATCACTCGCAAACGTCAATCTGCTCCAGGACCCGACAAAATTACCTATAGACACTTCAAAGAAGCTCCTATTTTCCTCATACAACTTCTCGCTCATATATATACCTTTATTTTGCGCACAGGATACATCCCATTACATTGGAAATCTTCACAAACACTCATGTTCCATAAACCACAGAAACCTACCCATGCTGTCTCCTCGTACCGACCCATTCAACTAACTTCAACATTTAGTAAAATCCTAGAGAAAATCTTAGTCACCCGGCTCCATACCCACCTGGAACACCACAACCTTCTACCCCTACACCAAGCAGGTTTCCGTCCTTCCTTTAGCATTAATGATCAGTTACTTAGACTTACCAACATGATAACCAATCACTTTAATACATCCAAACCTTCTTGCTTAGTTCTGTTTGACCTCGAAAAAGCCTTTGATCGAGTCTGGCACAAAGCCCTAATACATAAACTCCGCTCATTTCATCTTCCCATAAATTACATCCGCTACGTATTTAATTTCCTCACGAATCGCCTGACCTATGTCTCTATCAATTCCAGTACATCACATCCTATTTTCTTACATTGTGGTGTTCCACAAGGATCTGCCCTTTCTCCACTGCTTTATATCCTCTTCGTTGCTGACCTCCCTCCATTTCCCAATAACATTCACATATTCCAATACGCAGATGACACCGCCTTTCTAGCACTCAGTAAAACCATACCACATATAAACAGAACCATGAACGATGCCATCAACACATTCACAAACTGGTGTAGTAAGTGGGGATTATCCATTAACTCCACTAAAACTCAGGCAGTAGTCTTCCTTCCTCGTAAACGTCGTTCACGAGTTCTCCGAAACCCATCAAAACTATCCCTGACTGTACAAAACCAACCCATAAATCCTTCAAAATATGTCACATATCTAGGAATCATCTTTGACCAACATCTAACATGGCGCCCACACTTAAACAAAATCATAGACAAAGCTACAAACCGCCTTAATCTCTTAAAACGCCTAACTGGAACTACATGGGGACTCAAACCACAAACAGTCATAAACACCTATAAAGCATTTCTTCGCCCGATTCTCACTTTTGGACACATAGCATGGCTTGCAGCAGACACACACATCTACCATAAACTACAAATCATGGAACGCCACGCTCTGAGGATCGTTTACCGAATCAAACTACCCAGTCCTACTCAAGAACTCTACGATCGAATCACCTTTCCCCACCTTCTGCTTCACCTTGAAACACTCCGCCTGAAATACATCTCACAGCGCTTTGAGACAGAACACCCACTATTAGAAGACATTATACACACCCACGTACACCATAACGCACCAGCTACACACATATCTTCACCACTCTCACTCCTTTTCACACTCTATCACTATACTATACCACCCGACCACCCTGAAATAGCACGCATACTAGCCTTAAGTTCTCCTACCATCCCTCACATCATTGCACCCTCATATGCCGCACAGTGATCCATCTTGAACGCTAGGGCTCATCTGTCCACATATAGATCTAGAGTCGCCCCTAGATCAGAAGATTATCACTCACTTGTCTTAATTGTGCCAACGTGTTGTCTTGTCTAGTGCACCTCACTTTCATCACATCACTTTCACATTATACACAGTGTAGATTTACCGACTTTAACTATTGTTGATTATTCGCTCTATATCTCTACCCAGTTATATGGTTATGAGGAAAACTCATAATAATCCCAGATAATGCAAGAAATAAAATTATAAGATCTCAGAAATCTCTTAGCCTACCCACCTTCCCATGTTAACTCCTGCTCCACCACTTCCTCTTCCCACATAGAGGGTGTAGCCCTTTGGGGGTACTAGCCTTTCAGGCTAGTAATTAAAAAAAAAATCGTGATTCGATTTCCTTTATATTTTATCCGCTTTGTCATATCTTTCCTCAAGGACCGTCTCACATATAATATAATAAACCAAGTGAAGTCACGCGCAATACCGCCGAGAACAGGAGTACCACAAGGATCAGCCCTGTTTCCTTTACTCTACATATTATACACCGCCGAAACCAATTCCGAAAAATAAATGGCGACAAAACTCACGTTCTCGTTATACTGTCACCGAACCGGACTTCTAGAATATACCGAAATACTTCCCTATTGTAACTTAGAGTCGGTGGAATTAAGATACCAATTGCAAATACAGCCAAGTACCATTTGTCAAGTACCTAGGTGTCACATTTAACATGGAATGCTCACCTGAACGAAGTCAACCGAAAAGCTCAGAACAGGCTAAATCTATTAAAACGATTATGTGACACAAGTTGGGGTTTACATCCACAAACGCTTATAAATACATATAAGACATTTCTACGACCACTACTGACATATGGATTTACAGCTTGGGTGTCGGCATCGGTCAAATATTACGAAAGGCTTAAAATCTTAGAAAGACATGCCCTACGTACAGCCTACAGGATCAAACTCCCGAGTCCAACCCAAGAGCTTTACAATAGGATCGATTTCCCTGAGATCACTGAACACATAGCTTCACTTCGATACAACTACATTGCAAAACGCATTGGCACGGACCATCCCTTGATGCAAGATATTATCCGAACCGACCTAAACATATCTGCCTCTCCACGCTTTCATCTCGCACCTCTAGATCACCTCCTTGCACTATATGTCAGAACACTTCCACCCGACGATCCAGATCATGACAATTACAAAGACATGCCAGTAGAGAACTACCGGCACATTTATGTCCTGTAAAAACAATTTGAAAATTAAGCCAAGCTACATCTCATGCCCATTCCAAACAATCCTGAGGAAAATAATAAAAAAAATCACTTAGATCATCTAACAATAACTGAAATACAAAATGTATGATAAACAACTCTGGAAAGAAAGGGCGTAACCCTTTGTACCCCTCCTCAGAGAGGCATCTTTAACTAACTAACTAACTTCTTGATTTAGAAGAGCGAATGGGACCTTCGACGAGTGCAGACAGCGGTGGAGGCATGACGAAACTGGTCAATGGAAGGCGCGGTAGCAACCGCCCGGGGTGGCATGCATACTGCCAGATTTTGTATGTGGGAAGCCCCGGCGACAGCGAAGCGACGCACCCAGTACCTGTGGAAGCTGAGGTAACATTTTCACACTGTTTCTGTTGTTCGTCCACCCCCACCCCCCCCCCTTGCTTTTCCCTATTCTTCTTCCCTTAGTTCCTTTCCAACTAACAAATTCATACTACCGATGTATACCATCAACCAACCAACCGGGTCAATTCATACCTGTAGTAACTTAGATGGAGCGGTTTTTTTTCCTCTTTAAAAGTCATCTCTTACCTCTTTTCTATTGTCGTTTTTCACCTTCTTTCACTATTCCCGATGTAGTGGTAAATGTCTTCGGATAGAAACCTCTAGAATACCTCAGATCCTTGCTTTTTTTAGTATTCCTATGCTAACTACATGCGGAGATTTCGGTAGAAGTTGGAGAGAGGTCACTCAGCAGGGCGGGACTTTCGGGGGCCCTGTTTATCCACCCCTTTCTGTTTCTGTTTCTTGATTCAGAGATCCTCATGTAAAGACAATTCTCTTTAATAAAACATTTTTAAATAGCTATTTGCTTTTTTCTTCGTCTTCAGCTCGGAGAATTATAACTTCTGGTATCTGAAAAGCTCCGAAGCTTCTGTTAATAATTTGCACTAGGATCTGTACGTCAAATTGGTGTAACCCACACAACGGCGTAGACTTGGGGCATTAAAGTTGGTCTTCAAATTAGTTTCCATTGTTCAAACAAAAGCCCAAGTATCTGATCGAAACTGACGCCCTGAAATATTTCATTATGTATTTAAGATATGTAGGTTCTTGCAATGAACGAACATTCTATTAATTCAGCCGCACAGCGAATACAGATTGTGACTGTAAGTATACCCAGTGATAAGAAGGGAGGCGTTATAACCATTACAAAACTAGCACGCAAAAGGTTTAGTCATCACCACTGCTCAGTGTGAAAAATTGTTGAATTAAAAGCCAGTATTTCATCCTAGGTTATAATGAAGGAAACTTGCCCTCGATTTCTGGTGCGAACCACGAATAATTCGAAATCAATTTGAAACTATAGGCCTGTGTTTATAATGTAAATATCACTTTATCCAATGGTAGGTGTCTGCAAGGCAAAAAAAAAGAGAATCGCATTAGTAACTTATAATTTACTCAGGAATTTTCAGGTCATGAACCTGCCTTTAATCCAAAGTTAATCAGTCTATAAAATGGAAAAATATTATCGTAAAATTCTCACTACTTACGTAAAACAGGTAACACTTTCCTCTTTATTGAAGACGGAAATTAAATCTATTCTATAAGATAACACTAATTAAAACTGAATTTACATATTACCTTTTTCGTTATAGTACAGGACAATAAAATTAAACTTATAAGGTATTCTTTGCAATAATCTTTTCACCAACATCGTGATAGCGAATAAACTTGTTACAGTACGCTAATGTTGAGGCGATTTACAAAAACAAAACTAAATTAAGAAAACGTGCTACATTAAAAAAAAAAAAAGACAGATGAAAAGCTACTCTTTACAAATAACGTGAGTCTGTATTTCCTTCTAAACATTGTATATTTTTTTTTATGTTGAAACAAGCTAAAAAAAAAATGTGAAGAAACGGTCATCAACGGCCGCCATAATTTAAGAGTTCACAAACTCACGAGGAAGGTGTAATTATTTAAGATCTGAAGTAAAACCGCAAAAGAAAGCTACCAAGTTCCACACTGACCACGCCTACTCATTTTCGATGAAAATTTCTTTCGTAAATTAATTTGGTTTTCAAAGTATCTCTTCCACACCAAGGTAAAAATAATAACACAAACAAAAGAAACACAAAAGGCGGACAGTCTTGCAATGAAGAGAAGGAAGCTCCATGCTCTTAAAGAATATGTTCCAATTTTTTTACCCCTTATGCGTAATTTCTTCTCCATTTTTCAATTTCTTTTTTCTTTTTCTTACTTTGGTATCTCGTTTCACGAACTTTTAGCAGGTGCAATGAAGTCTTGTTTCATTTACTCAATGTATATATTTATGATGATCGTTTTGACTATTTCCATTTACCAAAGAAGTACTAAATCAGTACACAATCAGTGGACCAGTGTAAGGATAAGTTATTTTGTTTTTCTGTGTTAAAGAAATTAAAATATCGTTTCCGGTTCATCGTGTTTTCGCAGACAAAGATTAAAAGCTACATCAAAAGAAAGCACACATGTATGTAATTTAAGAATTGGAAAGAAATTTGATTTGCACAGGAAACCATCAAGGTAGTCGTAACAACATAAACACACTTAATTTTTTACACCTCTACAAATAAAAGTTTTCTCTTCCTCTTTTTTGTTTTACAGCAGAAAATAATTTCTAGGCTTGTCTGTAGTATGCTCCTAAAAATTAATTGGAACAGGAACCAGAGCAGTCAAAGGTTCCATCAACATTATCCTTTATGCTCTGGAATTGTGGAGTTCGGTTGGTGAACCTGCAGTTTACGATGTTTTGCATACAAAGTGTGTTGGTAGCTTCTTTCACTGTAGTGGTTCCAGCAAATTTTAAGATGAAGGATCCACGGAATATGCTACGTCAGTTTTTCTCAATTTTTTTTTCTGATGCCATCTATTAGATCATATGGTGTAGTATACCTTTATACTTTGTCCAAGAGCTTATGCCACGTGACTCTGAAGAACTAAAAAGAACTGCAACAGAGGAATCAATGAGAGGGCACGTTTTTCACTCAATGATCCTGTGAGTAGGTTAAGCAGCAGGTGGAGTTCCGTTTTCTTGAAGCGGTGAAAGTGTGCCCTGAAGTAAACTTGACAAGTTTAACGCAGATTAGCAACAACGAGAATGCGGTTGTAGTCTGTCACAGTGAGCTCAAACTGCCGAGCTAAGATGTGGCAACGTTGTAGTGTTTATTTCATGCTTAATATGTTTACAACACATGCAGATTCTGGGAAAGCAGACGGCAATTTTATAAGAGGAAAACACAAACAAAAACCAAGGTCTCAGATTGTGTCTGGAGATTTTTTTGTATTGGAAATCGCTCGTACGAAGCTTCTGGACAAATTATAGTAAATAAAAAAGGTTCAAAGCTGAGTATATTTAGTACTAATTAATATTTTGAACAAGAATGAATCGCATTTAGAAGTAAAATGTTGGAGCATATTGGAAATATCAAAATACGCAAATTGAACATTTACACATCAAGCATATTTCTTCCAAGTTAGCAATATACAGAAAATAATACATATGATGCTTTACTACAGTTTGTACATGCACCGTTTGGCAGACGTTAGAAGAACAGAGTAATAAAATATTCAAAACACGTAGACGTAAATCGTTTGCCACTACTTGTAACCACGAAACAAATAACCTTCTTCTGCATTTTGTAAGGTTACGTATAATTTAAGAGTATGAAAAAGCTGAAAAGATCCAAATTAGTCACTCCACTGCCCCTTACATACACTTCTTTCAAAATTGTATCATGAGGAATTTTCTAAAGAAAGAAAGTTAATTGTAGTATTTTCTTTTTCTTTTTTAAGTAAAATAATGTGAACACAGGAGGTTACTTCTTGATAATAATGAACGTGACCTGAAAGCAATAATCACTTAAATCAATTTGGCTACTTCATTTGCTCGAAACGCGCTGTCGTTGTAATTCTTTCAGTCATATAACTCGTAGAGTCTTTTTATTTAGCAAATAAAATTAAAATTAATCACTTATTTTTTAAAAATAAGAGAATTCAAATTTTTAGTTTTATTATATAAGAACTGTTAAGATTTACGAGTGACTAAGAGCGATGTGTAAAACTGTTTTCTTTAAAATAAACCGTCAGATGGTTATAGTATAAAATAAATCTCAAAACTAATAATTTGAATGGTGACTACGCACATATGCTACCGCCAGACTTCAGCAGTTAGCGGATAATTTGGAAGACCTATCTATCTGTCGTTGGGAAAGTTTTACCAAGACCTTTCGAACACCTCAACCACTTTCGCGCCAGACGGACAGGGATGATACATGTGACTTAGACCTCGCTTAGCCGAGACCTATCTAACGACACCTGAACTATCTCTCGTAGTCCTAAGTAACTCCTGAGTTATAAATTCCCGACGCACAGACTTGATCTATGCTTCTTTAAACTCGTCTCATCGAATTTTCGAACGACACAACAACCACCTTCGTAGCCGTAGTGGTTCCTGAGTTCAAAGTTCTGGACAAAAGACAGACAGAGCGATGCTATAAGGCTTCCTAGCACTTACGGCTGAAACGTAAAACAAATTTATTGCAAGCATGCCATTTGAAAATAAAGATATTTATAAAGATTGTACCAGGTATAAATTGTTTCCTTATATATAGTAAGGAAGGTTCATATTCACTAATGTTGTGCAAGCGGAAAAGTGAAAAATAGGAGTTTTTAAATTGCAGGCCTTATTCTATCAGTTTAATATTAACATTTGAGCTTCTAAGGATGGGACCTACAGATTTTGGTAGGTTTTCTGAACGTTTAGTCTGAATAGTTAAGCGCTTTCTTTGAGACGAAAGTCAACAACATGCTATTTAAGGATAATCTAAGGCTACGATCTCCAACAAAAGATTGCAGCATTATGTCTAATGTATTCTTATCGTTGCACGAAATTTCCTTGCTGCTTATATAAATTCAAGCGTAGAGAGTTCAAACTTTAAGGGAAGAAAGTTCATAACCAATTCAAGAGCATGATCGATGCCGATTTTTATTTTCGTTTTCCTTCATTGTTGCTGTAAATATCGAAACCTATAACAATGAAGTTCTTTCAACAATGAACAAAACAGAAAATTAAAAATCGGCATCGATCATGCTCTTGAACTGGTTATGAACTTTCTTCCCTGAAAGTTTGAACTCTCTACGCTTGAATTTGTAGGAGCAGCAAGGAAATCGTGTAACAGTGAAAATACATTAGACATATACGGAGATAGTGCTGCCATCTTTTATTGGAGATCTTTGCCTAAGATTATCCTTAAACTGATTTTCGGGTTCAAACGGTGGTCTTGATGCCCTTCAGACCTTATCCTCTCAGTGAAAAAATAAAATAAAATAAAAGTGCTTTGGACGTAAGTTCATAGACATTTTCTCCACACATGATCGTCTACTGAAAAACATAATATAGTGATAGCTCATCAAAATAATGTATCGATATGGTTATCGCCTTGAGTCATAATTGAGAAAAAAATCATGCACGAATCTCAGACATGTCACTTCGTACTGATTTACACCATGAACATCCATTACAAGTATTTTGAAAACAAAAAAATAAAGAAAATATTTCCCCCCGTCAACAAGAAAAAGTTGATATTAATCTATGTTAGGCGATCCAAGTCATTTACAGCTTAACTAGTCAGAATACCAAAACACATCTCTTGAAAAGTATCGGTGATTTTCCACATACCTATCACTTGGTATAAAAATTTCATTTTTCATCTTGTTAAAAAATATTGTGTCCTCCTCTTTAATACTATATAATTATTCCCTAAGACTAAGAGGCGAGCGAAAGAACCAATTTTGTTGGAGTAATTTTAATTAGAGAGGGGGCCCAACCTTCCTCTATAAGCTAGTTCTGCTTTTAGGGCGTCACCCTTTAATTAAATCCCTTCATTAACTTCGTTATTCAAATCAAGTCTATAAGCAGTTTGGTGTGTTCACTTTTGTTGTGGGCCTCGATGAACTTGCAATCAGGTAAGAAAAAAAAATATATTGTTTCTCAAAATCAAAGGTTATTGGCGTAATCTAATTTGTGCAAAATGTATCAAAAGATTTATAGATATAGAGTAATTAAGTGTTAACTTCTAATTTACGATAATGTTAATTATACTTGCAAAGTCTTTTTAATTAGAACATAGTGTAGAAAAAGCATTGCATATAAAAGATATTGAATTTAAAACATATTGCATAGTTATGTAAATAATTATATATACTACACAGTATAAAATTTTAATTGTGCATTTTAAAGATAATAGATGTGTCTTCTTGCGTAGCAGTAGGTTTACGTTCAGTGAAAATAATTGATAAAATTTGGCATCATGTTTTTAGAAAAAAAGAAAACTTTGTCTAGATACGAAATTTACAGGAACGTTGATCGTTGCAAGGATTTGCCAATAATTTCTAAAGGTTACTAAACACTGAATAAGCTCAAACACTATAATAATATAAAACTTAAAATGTTTGGACATCTAACTTAACTCACATGTAGACCTACTTGGTACTATTCAGACAGATTGAAGAAATCTAATAAAAGTTAAAAATACTTAGTAAAAAGTTTAGGTAGATATAGTACATTCCTTTGAAATTTTATTGGGCAAAATTTGAAACGTATATCTCATAGTTATTGTGTTTTTGCTTTAGAATTAACATTACTTTCTTAAATATTATAACACAGTGACAGGACAGAGCTGTTTACAAATTTCTACAGACTAATCTAAAGAAATTCTAAGGCAAAAAAAATTGTTTTAGGAAAGCAGTTAGGTCTACGCTAAAGTGGATTCTCACGCATAAACAGATTTTCAGAATTTATTATAGTAATAGGGCTATTTAAACTATTGAACGAGTTTCTTTACATCGCTAACACTGTCAAGGTAATGAGTTCCGTTCTTCGCAACATACCTATAAGTGAGAAGAGTATTGCATCTATGACGTACCTAGAAAACAAGTATTGCAATAGGCTACAAAGAAAACAGCTTGGTTAGAATATGTAAACATTCTTTTTCCGATGACCAATATTTGAAAATAAATTTTGTGTTATTTTGAATAAATTATTTTCAGTGTATATTCTTTGAAATGTTTGACTAAGGGAAAGGTGGTAGAGCAGTCTCTCCCTGACTGCAACTCGCCACTAAAATAAGATATTCTCGTATTATACGCTGAAAAAAAATACCGTTCGTTCCCTTTTCCGGTTAAACAATGTTGCACGATGTTGTTGAGGCATAACATTTAAAAGGAACATTGTTACTCATTCTTTCGTGTGTACTCCACTGACCATAATTACATCTTACATCCATCAATTATCAAATGAAAGGAAACTTTCGAATATCGTAAAAACTTAATGGTGCACCATTTTAAGTAGCCACATGCTCTCATGGTAAACAGTTGAAGGTTGATGATTCTTATCGGACAATAATCTAGCCAAGAGTACGAAGGCTAAACATTCCAACTATCAAAAGCTGAGCTTACCGTTTCGTTCATGTATTCAATACGGTACGTACAAACAAGAGAGAAAAAAATCTTAAAGAATATAAAATACATTTATATGTTGTAAAGTAGTGACGAAGGAGCCAATTACTTCGGAGCAATAACGTTAGTTTTTGTAGTAATTTCAGAATATAAGAAAGTCTAGGAAAGTAATTACTGTCCTCTGGTAGTAATACAGAAAGCCCAGAGTTAAATCACTTTGACAGCCCTTGTGTGCACATTAAAATGGATCAGTTCCGTGAAAAGTCGCATTCAAATAGTTCCTTTGTATAGCAAATGACTTTTATTACCTACAAACAGTTTAAAATGACTGAACATTCAAACAAAATGGTGGCGTGAAGGTAATGAAAGAAATTGAACATTATATATATACTTTTTATATATATATTCAAGGATTTTATGCATCACGTTGTAAGTTGAAGATTCTTATCAATAACTGGAACATGGCAGAAACAAGAGCAAGTTCGTAATGTTGTTTTTGGTAAATGTTAAATCCCGTTGCACTCAGAGAAGAACAGAATTTTAATACCATGACTTTTGTTTTAGGATTTGTTAATCTCAATACTCGTTTTCGGTTGAGAATAATGTTAAAAAAGAGGTCTGTCAGAGGGATATTCCTATTGTTTTTACTTCACGTTCCATCAATCACACCTTGTTAAAACTGGCAAGGAAGTCTTAATCTAATAGCAAATAAATATGAAGCCAGAAAACCGAGTAAACTTGTCATGATATGAATAATGATATGTCTGTTCTCTAGATCATTTCATAAGCTTCCAGGAAACATCATTGAAGACCTTAAAAACAATCTTCAAGACAAAAGTATTCAGTTAATTCGTCCTAAGCAAATACTGCATTCTTTTTTATATATATGACTTAATAAATGTACATGAAAAAGTTAAAATCTGATTGCAGACTAAATCATTTCCATATCAAACTGACATTCGAATGAGCATGATCCCTTTTGCCTGTTTTAACCAATCAAATTTAAGTATAGAAACTTGACTGAAAGTAAGAAAAGTTCCCATTGTCCCATGAAAGAAAATGTTGTAGATATGTCTCGTTTTATTTAAAATGACAAGCTAAGCGTGTGGTATTCCATTCCATTCTTTTGTACAAATGTCAGAACGAAACATGTCCGCATGGCTGATATAGTGTAATTAAAAATCAAGACAAAAAGCAAGAACATTAAACAGTTCATCGTGTGGAGCAGAGGATCTCTTACTCAAACACTGACTAAATTTTACATGGTATGAAGATTTGGGTAGTATTATTTCTCAGGAGTATCGCATGACAGGACTCTCTGTCAACGGCCTAACTTCTAGACTGTATTTGGCAAAATTAGATAACTGAAATAGAAAATCTACCGTTCTGCGAAAAGTATATTACCATTTATTTGCAACGTTTATAGAACTAACTATTGGTTGAGTCAGATGTGACGTCATTGACTTAGCCAAGGATATTAGAATTAGAGGATGCCAAAATTGAAAATCCTGAATCCGATCAACGGGTTCAATGCTTACGTTATTCTCGATGGGAAGACAAACATTGTGGAGCTACAGATTCACGTTTGATCTGCCCTCAGCGTCAGAAATTATAGTAATACGAATACGTCATATTTGGATACGAAATGGATGGGGTCTCATATTAGGCGCCCTTTTCTCCATTACATTTTGTATTATTTTGGTTTCGTTTTAAAATCTACATTTAAGACTTCAGATACACATGTACCATTTATGTATTTGATAGATTTATATATGATAATTACATTTGCAATTTTTTTGTTCCATTATCTTCCTTTTCCGCTCATTAATACAACAAAATGAAAAGAAATATCATATTCGGTGCCTTTACTCTATATTTATTTTACCAAATTATCATATTAATCTTTAAATTATAAAGATCAATCTCCTAAATTCTGGCTGTGCCTTCTTAATCTTCTATCTCTTCTCAGGCACTGATTATGTTGATTAGTTCTATATCGGATTTCTGCCTACTTTTCCCTTCTTTTCTTTACAATCTAAAATGGCTTTCCCCTGATAGCCTTCTTCTCTACTCTAGTGTTAACCCTCATCTCACTATCCTACGATCACTCGAAACATATACGTCATGAGCCATTTCCCCGATATTTGATAGAATATAATCTATTTTGTTTTAAGCTCCATTTGATCCTTCCCATGTTCACTTCATCTTAGTTTTCCTCTTAAAACGTGCACTCGAAACGAATCGTTTATTGGTTTCTGAAAATTCCATTAGTCTCTCTTCACTCTCCTCGTTCTTCTGTACTGTCTCTTTTGCCAAATCCATACATTCCCACTTTTGTGTCACCGCTCCGCTTAGTCCCTACTTTTACATTGAAGTATCCCCTTGCGATCTTATAATGCGATTTACTATTATCCAATATCCTCTGTATATCATCGTATATATTTTGGACCTTTATTGGGAAGATTCCCATTCTCCAGCCATCTCAAACCCGTAAACTCTTACTAGCACTTCTTGTGTATCTAATTCCCTTCAGCAGATTAAATATGTGTATATGATTGTTTGTTCGGTACAGGCTTCTACACCGTTCAACTTACCCGCCCTAGCCTCTTGATGGTATAACTACCAAATATATTGTGGGTTGGCATATGCACACCAAAGGATCGATTTGCACCAAATTTTCCACGCCTGCTTATTACACTATGACTGGTCCCAACATACTAAGGTAGTCAGATTGTAAGCTTCTCTAATAAATATATAATTTTATATTCCAGATATTAAGCGGCTTGTAGGCTGATTGAAGAGATGCTACTACATTAATTTTAAGGAATGAGACCTTGATATGCAGTAAATCACTAACCGGTGCCAAGAAATATGAGTCGCCGGCAGGGATTTTTACATTTTCTCGTTACAAGTTATTACGAAGTTTGAGGAACGTGTCTAGGAATCAGCGAATTTGTAAATATTTTAACATTCAGAGTATTCCACGTGAACATTTTAGTCTATTCTTTGGCGTATTCTATTCCCTAACACACACACACACACACACACACAC
>JAGDQP010043684.1:0-16144 GCA_022664845.1 Lepisma saccharinum | reverse complement strand
GTCATGCAAAAATAATGGATTACTTTTTACTACACCTGTATATATATCAAAAGGTAATAGCTCAACGGGTAGCACGAGTTGCCCCCAAAATAAATAGCTCAAGGGGTAGCACGACTTGCTCAAAAATTAACTGTACTTTTCATTGAAACATCATTTCCAAAAATATATTCAAAATAACATACAAAATACCTGACGTCCAGATCGTGGCCTGCCGTATAAGTTTTCTGACTGAGTTCCCAATCTGTTCACACAGGTGTTTCAAGAAATGTAGGTGCAGGAAAACTTCAATAATGAACCTATGAAGTAAGTTCTCCGACATCCTTCACATCTCCTCACACATCCAGCTCACGTTCCGACTTACACGTTAAACGATTGATATACAACATGTGCATAACATACCTTATACAGACGAACTGAAACACATGATTCAGTCGTCCTGCTCCCAGACCAGTTGGATACCTGATTGGCGCACAAATCGTCCAATCACGGACAAGTACATACATTTTAAAATCATACTAGCAGATACATAAACTAAAAATCACCAGAACTTGTTACAAAAAATTGTTTAAGAAAAATACACCAAAATAATCACGAAATCTATCTCATTACATGAATTTAAATCTACGATTTGAATTCAAAAAAAGGAAGCATAAACATCAAATTCAAAATATCAAAAATACTCCTAAAAATATAAAACATGTGATCCAAAAATAGATATACATAATACATCTCACAATAAATTACACCCAATTTCAAATTTCAAAAAATATACGAGTCGATTGCATGTCACTCAAAATAGAATAATCTTGTCAAAAAAGCTGACCTTTCAGTAAAAAAAATCTTCACCATTTGGTAAATTAACATTTCATTCAAATTAGAAATCGATATTTATAATGTCATAATTATTATAAATATAATAATATATATATATATATATATATATATATATATATATATATATTGAATCAATTTATCTTTTTATTTAAACTCCGGAGTATACATAGGGTAAGGTTGGGAAAAAACATAGATGTGAAAAATAAATAATGAATAACATGATTGATTTTGTTAGTAAGTTATGAGAATGACAATGGTGAATAATGGGGATAACAAAATACCATGGCAGACAAAAACAATACAAACAAGGGAAAGGAAAAGGAGAGAAAAAAATTGACAAAATGAGATCAACTCTGTCTCATTTTCATACCTCAGAATATTATGGATCCTGATTCCTTCTCTCGAAATACCTCTTGACGAAAGTGACGTGTGTGATCACTTCACGTCCCTCGTCATTACGACACAAGAAAGTATTCGGTGTTCTTAAAGATATAATTTTAAAAGACCATAATACCTTTCAGAAAGTGATTTCGACACTTTGTCCTTTAAAGAGGATCGAGTTTGGGACTTTATGAGTACCATGTCTTCCACATTGTAACGCACAGGACTGATTATAGAATTTCCCAAGCTCGTTCCATATTCTTCATCCCTTGTTTCCATACTTCCACACTCTCTCTAAGATCAGAGTCAGTGATCTCCCATTTAACTAACAATTGGTAGATCGGATTCCTCCCCAAGTACAATTTTGAAAGCACTATCCTTCAAACCACATTGAACAGCACTATAGATCTAATGTTGTAAATCGTGAATGTAGTACGCCCAACGATTTTGCTCACCCTCAATGTACGCTTTCAACCTGTCTTTGACCGTACAAACAAATTTTTCGACAGGGTTCCAGCGCAAAATGCGCAGATCTGTGGATCTTCTTGATCCCCAACCAACACAAAAGTTGTAAAACACGCTCGATCGGAAATACAAGGCGTTATCGCACGACAACGATTCAATGTGACCAAACAGAGAAAACAACTTATGAAGTACACGTGTGATCGACTTCGCATTGGTAACTCTCAAGGGAACGATGTGCAAGAAATAAGATGCACTGTCAAGGCCCAACATAAAAAATTTGTGTCTCTGACTTGACGTGACCAGTCCTGCCAAATCTATCCACCAATGACCATTGGATTTTCTAGAAAAGGTGAATATGAGCTCCCCATGTCGCTTGGTATGGTCAATCTTCGATTTCTGGCAGTTAAGACACGAACGGACGTGATCACGGATTTGGAAAAATAGACAGTTCCAGGTTAAATTAAGTGCTATCTTGTTCATCGTCTTGTACACCACTAGGTGTCCACCATGACTAGGTGATAGATGATAATATTGTAGGATCATAGTACGCAAAACGGATGGTAACCATATTTTAAACGGATTATTCCTTGCCTTGGTTTTCCGATAAACCAAACCATTCCTAACTGGAACTGATTTGAAATATCCTTTCCCTCCTTATGATCCTTTAGTACATTAGAAATATCAGGATCATCTCTCTGGTATTTCTTAATATAGCCAAAAACTAAGGGTAACGACCAAAAACTACAAAAACGGTCCCCTTGTACCATATCAAAACCCTCATCGGGATCGGATTCCACGTACTCATACAAACTCGAATCATACATAAGTGAGATTAAATTGTTTATCAAATTTCAACCAGAAGGTATATGTGTAACCACAAATTTATACCCCAGCAACTGCTGATTCCCATACCTGGTCATACTCTTAGCAGAATTCAAACAGTGGAACAAGGCCATATTTCCGCATAAATGGTGAATTCATTACAGAGAAACTTCTTATTTCTCTCTATGATATTATAGAGACCCAATAATTTAAGTCCGAAAATTTCTCTGTTAAAATCACTACTTCGGAGCTTTCGACTATAAAACGAAACAGGACGCAACTTCCCCGTAGTCTTGTCTCTCTGCGACACACACCCGCCAAGACAACGCAATGACGCATCCGCATGGATGTAAAAGCGTTCTTCAAATTGGAAATCTTTAGAATAACGTGTTCCATAAATTTCTCTTTTACTCGATCTAAATAATGACTATGCTGTGGGGTCTACTTAAAGGCTCTCTTTCTTGAGCGTAAAGCCATAATTGGCGCCATGATTTCAGCATAGCTATCGCATAAATGGGAATAGAAACCAAGAGATCCTAAAAGTTGACGTAGGGCACGTTGATTCTTCGGTTGTCTAATATCACGAATCGCTTGAAGACGTTCTGGTAACATTTCAACATCTTCCCACCCACTAAAAATATTAGGAAGGGAATGCGTTTCTTAAACAGATGAATTTTGGAAGGAGCGACAGTAAGCCCTCTCTCTCTTAGCCTATCAAAAACCTTACGCATCATTAGAGCTTGTTATTCCATGGTTCTTGAATAAACTAGCAAATCCTCACAAAGATACCAAAGCCCATCGCCTTTCATATATGAGAACACATCATCCAATGTGCGAACCAGGGCCTGAGTTCCTATCGATAACCCCATGGCTATACGTTTGAAATTATATAGTTTACCATCAATCGGAAAAGGAGTGAACTTTCTGCGTTCAGGATCTGATTCCAACTGAAAGAAGCTCTACGCACGTCAAACAAAGACAAAATATTAGCATCACTCTCTTCCATATCAGAACAAACTATACCATCACCAGATATTTTGGAGTTTATCTTTTTATAATTGCAGACGATTCTCAGAGACTTATTCCTGTTCCTCACAGTGGAAGCTGGAGACCGGAAAGAATACTGACTTAATTCTATTACATCGTTACGTAATAACTCATCGATCAACTTTTTGACTTCCCCTTTTATCGACTGAGGCAAAGGATAAGGAGCCTCCTTAACAGATTCCTGATCCTAGACCTCACATTTGTACGAGAAAATATTAAGTTTACCAATTTTCTTATTAATTACTACATCATACTTATTAATAAACCTACGCACAAATTTATCTAAACTAGGACTCTCTAATAATATCAGGATCAATCATATTAATGATTTGAGAAATATCCTCACACAAGGAATCATTGTTATAATCCTCACCAATACATAACGCACACATTTTTGCATATTGCGAAAGTAAAACATCATGAGGATATTCCTCCAGTAACAAGCTTTCTACTTTACAATTATCCTTCACGGTATTTATATACGTTTTCTTATTAGACTCAACATCATAATTAATATCCTGACTGGAACCTGCATTCTTAGAAAAATATACCTTTTTATTTACAAACACCTTCTTACTACTTTTATTCATAGTCGCTGAACGTTGATCCTTTCCATTTTTCTGCTTTCCGTACTGTTTCCTTCCAACATCCTGTCTTGGTGACGTTGGATTTCTACCATTTTCATTACCACTGCAAGAAGTTTCCAAACGACGGCCCGCCGAACCTGAAGAAGTGGGCCGCGACGGCTGATACGAAGGCTTCCCTGTAGAAATACCATTCTGACACTCACCGGGTATCGACTGGAATAAACCTAATGGTCGTTGCTGACTGGAGACAGAATCATGACGTTGGTCTAGGGTAGAGAATGCCCCCACACCGTCCCGATTTGGCCTGTTGGGAAGGTTGGAAAAACTCCAGTCCCTATAATGAAACTAGAGCGCAGAATATCAGTTCATACCGACCTTACAGTAAGAAATCTTATCAGTATACGGAACACTAAGATAAATCTTATTAAAGATAATCAATTTGTTTTCTGAATCGATGGAACAGTTCAGATAAATAAATGTTCGAAAACCTAGTAATACGTCGCAAGCGAGATTATTCAAAACATAGGCTTTCATAGGAAAAGTTTTCTCATCTAGTCCCAAACGATAGATAGCAGAAGTATTCAAAAAAACTTTCTCATTATTCACAATTTTACCACAAAAATGTTCGTTCCAGTTATAATGACACATTTTTTCTTAACCATCTCTTGCAAAAAAATTAGAGTCGACCAAATTCTCCTCGGATCCCATGTCCAAAATACACGCACTTTTCTATGGTTAAGATTTAATTCAAAATACAGCCCAGCATTCGTCTCGTGATAGTTATGATCTGGTTCCCGTTTGACACTATTCACTCTCGAGTGAAATTTCAATTTCGAACATACAGAACGTTTATGCGGCTGGTTACGGTTCCAACAACGTATGACGCTTTTGTTGAACGTGTGTCTAACATTAGCAGGATACGTATTCATTTCCTCGTAGAAATGCTTAGCATATAACCCATGCCCATTATAGTGGTCTATAAGTTCATGCAACTCGCCCATGACTTTAGACATTCGAGTATAGAATTTTTTTCCCTTATAGAAGGACGTAATCCATTACCAAAAGTTTGGATATAGTCGCTATCTGAGACTTTGAATGACAGTAAACGTCTCACTGTGTCCATTCTTTTCGAGTACTGGACTAAACTTTCACTCTATATCTGTTTCCCCTACCTGTACTTTACCGTCAAATTTTGGGAAGCATGTGAAGACAACATACGGGCAAAAACCAAAGCTCGAAATGAACACGAACTGAGACATTGTTTAACAATATCCAACAATGGATCACTACACTTCAAAATGAATGACGTAACAAAAGCACTAAACGGAAAGTCATCACTGACGAAAAAATCTTCCAACTTCCAGAAGAACAAAAATAACTTTTCTGCAAACTACCATTACATTCCTCTAAACTCGCTACAAATTTATCTAAAGCTATTAACGAGGTTTTAACAATGATTTCGTCATGTAACGTATTATGTCTAGGAAGGCTATTATCATTTACTGGCATACCGTGAAGTACCTTGTTCAAAGATTCCTTTGAATTTAACAAATCTGCTGTGAGCACCCTATTACCTAACATTCCGCCCTCACCAGCAGTTTCAAATAAACTCTTCTATTCTTTTAAGTCACAGAACAACCTATGCAAGGTTTCGGAAATCAAATCATTTCTTTCGTCTTTATTAGGATCTGACTGATTTTGTTGTTGCAGAATGACAAGTTCACTCTCTAAAATGTCTAAATCTTTGAATGCAAAGAAGACACGTAATTTTGCTGCGCTTCATTACCTAATAGTAACAAATCTCTTTAATGGAAAGACGAAAACACTCTGTTTCCTCCATATCAGGCTTAACCACAAGTATAAGGTAAAAATGAAAAATGTCAGAATGCACCCAATGTTAATGCTCATCAAGTATATATTTTATTCAATAAAAGTAAAACATAACGTTTTTACTCTGCACAAGTAAACAACCACGTCTCACTCAATCTTTGTGAATCACATCTAAAGATCAAGAAATATCGAAGGTCAACAGATAAGGAAAGTCAACAGATATCAGAGTCAATAGATAATAAAAGTCAAGAAATAAGAAAGTCAATAGATAAGGGGTGGCGGCGACATTTAAAATCTTGAATCCCAATTGGATATCTAAGAGTGTTTCGAGGTCTTTCCACATCATTGATAAGATCAATAATATTTGAACCTGGAATTACTGTAGTATATGTGAGTACTGGGCGAGTTTTGATCCCAACGCATATCTGCAGGAGATTTAATAATACTTGAGTCTTTTTAGCAAATGTTTTGGTACTGAACTAATAATATATTGAATCACGGGTAACATATTTGAAGATTCAGAATTGTAAACAGTTAAAACAATTGGTTTTTGAAACTGTGGAGTTTATTCTAAATAACAATGAAATGGTTGCTGATAAATTTTCCATTTTTCATCTGTAGAAAGATCACCTAGTTTTAAAATTTCATCCATTTCATTATCCATACATGTTTGATGATACTTTACAGACCTCATAGTAGAACAAATTTCCGCACTTGCATTTTCTGGAATGTGTGCTATTTTCTGAAATAGCGAGGACATCTTAGCGATTAAACAAACTTCCAGCTACTGTGCTTAAGATTGGACCTAGTAATAAAGGCAGAAAAGCACCACCTTATTGCATTAACAGTTTGCGTTTCTTTTTAAACTTGATCGTTTCAGAGAGAGTGCACGAAATGTGTACTCATGTCTCCGTAACCTTTGCTTCTGACGAGAAGAGAGTTTAAAGTTACCATTTAAAACATTTTTACCCACTTGTGCAATATGCTTTACGCTTTTTATTTTTACATTTATAAATTGCACCTAGCGCATTCATATGATGTTTCATGTTTGAAATCTTCATTCAGGCTGACCTGAATTGGTTTATTCATGCCTTTTACATGTGCATATACGTGCATAGTTTCATTTGGAAATATATTTGTACGTAGACGTGTAGACCGAGTTAAATTGAAAAGTAAATATGAATGAGTTTCTTCAGTAGCATTTTGAAACTTGAATTACACATTTAGTATATTGCGGAATAAATTGCCTTGCCGAGTATTGTATTTGTAACTTATCTCTAGGATTCTTAAACGCAATGATATAATGGGCGTTTAATGAAATGTCAATTACATATTTTCTTTTAGGAAATAAATACTGAACTATAAAAATTACAATTAGATTCTTATGATGGGCAAGATTCGTGACAATTTTGGAAAAGACATTAGTTTCAGTCATAAGATCATCGAGAGTTAACAACGAATTTTTCTGATTTTCAAATATATCTGTATCAGGAATTTAAAAATGAAATCGTATATCAGAGAAGATAATTTAGGTAACACAGCACCATATCTCCAAACTATTTCTTCAAAATGACTAGAGAAGATCGTTTGACGATGGATTAATAACTTATTTACAAAATAATTTTTCCCAGCTCTTCTGGGGCCTGAAATCAGGATAGTTGCAGGATGAAGGAAGGGAAGTATCATGAGATAGCGACAAAAAAGAAATGAACAAGCAGTCGTTAAGTCTTCTTCTTTCGAATTCATTAAGAAATTTATGTTTACTTCCCATATTCGGATGTGTTTTCGTTTCTGATCTGGATATAATTTTGAACCCGAGCTTCCTATAAATACAATTAGGATGACAAATAACTATTTTCATAATTATGTGACACCAAATTTAAAAAGTGATGGAATTTTGCAATTTGACATGCACATCAATTTATAATAATTTCCCGAATTTTGAAAGTGGGTTTAATATTCCCAATCTGAATTCCTTTTCCTTTTAAGTCCCAAACCAATGAAAATAGGGATCTGCCACCCCTCTTTGACTTTATTAGTTAAGTCTTCTAAATAGTTCCGTGTAAGAAGTAATGGAGGTTGATTTCTTTTTTCTGTGGAAGATAAAATCTGTATCTCAGTAGATAGTATTATCTATTCCCACTTTTTCCAGTAAACCACATAATTTTAATCTAGCCCATGAAGAAATAAAAGCTGAAAGAATAACATTGGAAAAGGTCTCAGGAGCATTAATATTCTCTAAATCCCTGTATGTTACTCACAAGACATCTTCTCCGATGAGAAGTACATTTTGTACTTCAAATTGAGGTGTTCGGCGAACACCAAAGAACGACTTAGCATCATTAACTACCCTGGTCTGTGTTAAATATGTTCTTTGTCCCCACTTCCCAAACAGATAATTTAAAAATGGTTTTGCGAAATACCGCAAACCAGGGTTTTCACTATTGCTATCAGAATTGAGTTGTATGCCTTCATGCGCAGCATACTCCTCAATATACTGCTGCTTTTCTTTCTCAGTAGTACACTGAGATGGAAAACCAGAAGCTTCCTGTTTCTTCTGCAAGAAGTTATTAACATAATCATCAAAACACCCCTCTTTCATTTTGTACTCGTGAATTTCATAAGTATCGAAAACGGTATAACCTTTCTTCATACATTCATGCAATTCAGGAGTGTAAAATTTGCCGCTGAAACAGCGTTTGTCCAGAGTATGGTTACAATCATGACTATTCATTTCCTCCATACAAATACGACAAAGGCAGAATAGGAAGCGTCCATTCGCATTATATGGAAACAATGGAATAACAAGATCCTGGGAGGAAGAACTTTGCAGAAAACAACTCCATGAAAGTTTTCGGGTTTAGGACAAGCTTTCCCTCGATAGATGGAAGTTTACCAATTGTAAGAGATCTGTTTTTCATGACATATGGATACAAACCTCATTTGTCAACATATCGAACGATTTCGTCTTCAGGACACTGAGAAAGAGATTTGAAAACTTCGGTCTTACCTCCCTTGAAAGAGTCTTTAGGCACTAATCTACCTTTAATATTTTTGCAGTGATCTTTAATAAATTGCCGAATATGTAGATTTACCTTCACTTGCCGATCCCAATAACATTCATAGATTTCTATAAGCTTTAGACTACAACTTTCTAAATATTTCTTCCTCAAGAATGTCGTAATATTTCGATCATTTAATGTTTCGCCATTCGTGCCATTGAGATGCACGTCACGACCCTGGTTAATTTATGAATGGCCATGCCAAAAACATCAACAAAATTCGTAGGCAGTACAATGTTTTTATCGTACCCGTGAATCTTTAATCGCCCAAATTGGGCTTCGCATTCATTTTCAGCTGTATAAACGGAAACATCATTTCCTATGAATTCCATATAGTTTATCCATTGTAATGCTTGTTTATTCTGAGATTACGTGCTCGATATCTGAACGGGGGAATAACAGGAATGCTTTGCTCTTCTAAATATAAAAATCGATAGCATTCTGTAGCACACAACAATTGTAACGTATTTGAAGAAAACACTGAATCAATTAAGTCTTTTGTTCAATTATATATGAGAACTTAATGACTGCCTCCTCTAAATTTTTACATCGCTCCTGCAGTATTCTAGCATTTCACGTTAAAGGTAAGATCCGTACACTCCTCATGCCAAACCTTCAAATCTTCACGTTCACTTTCTGATTTTCCTTTAACATCAAAAAGTTTAAGTTCCGGCCATGGTCCATCGTAATTTTGATTTTCGTCAGTGTTTATAAAAATTGGGAATCCTCCCTTCTTTATACTTTCACCTAATCCCATGGTAGCCGCTAATTTAGATCATTTACGAATATATAAGTATCCTTAAACGTAATTTACGTACTCTCATTTTAATAATTTTCGCATCATGACTCAAAATTCGAAGAGTGATTCATTCGTTTTCAATAAGTGCACGTGCAACAAATACGGAATCGAATTTCGTGGCGTTATGCGCTAAAGATACTACTGTATTAACCATAGGACCTTGACAGAGAACAAGCTTCATTGAAAACATTTGTAATTATCTTCCATACGGTTCTTGCATATAAAACAGCGGTGCGATGTGCATATTAGGTTTGGTCGGTGTTCACGTTCACCTTTTTCGTTCTCATTTAGTAGCATTGTTTCAATGTCATACAAAAATCAGACTCAATTATCGCTTTCTTCTTTTGTACGAAACAGAAATGATCCTCTTTAACGTAAACCTTGCAGATAGTGCAGAATCGATCTGCACATACATGGGAATTATTAAGTGTTCTTTTCGGGTATCGATCTTTACGCAACTCTGTTGACACAGTTTCACATAGGTCTTCCGCTCGCCTTCGTGCTATGTTTATTATAGCATGATTACGAAGTGAAAGTTCTTAAACAACTATTACAACTAATGGGTCTCTCAACGCCAGAAGTTTCAAAATCATGGTAGTCCTCCTTAAGTTGATTAAAGGAGATATAAATGTTAACAGACAAATATTTCCAGTCAAAAGTACCGTGTTTGAATCCCAGCTGGGGCATGACTGTTTATGATTTTAACTAGATGTTAAAGTTTAAGATCAGAGTATCTTTTTTTTAAATAATAAATAGAAAATGAATAAGATTACTTACTTTTTCCTCCAGTAATATAGAGGTAGATTCAGTTTCCAGAGCTCAGTACGCTCGCAAAGGAACAAATCGCCTACACGGTTCGAAAACGAAGCTGAATAAAGATTAAGCCTACAGGGCTCACTTGCGAACATTTACAGAAGTGCAAATCGTCTGGAACCTTCAACAACATTCTTTCTTTCAGCGACCTAAAAAAACTTTCTGGAAATCTTTCCCAATTTTAAATTTGTGGTCTTCCATCCACGGTATCTTCAAGCAACAGTATTTTTTCAACACTGCCCAAAATGCTTTGGATAAGTATCTATTCTAAAACATTCCTTAAAGTTATAAACCATTCACCTTTTACCCTTAATTCAATTTGCTCTTATTCAAAGCGAACGGACAATAAAAATCTCACAATTTTAATCGAGCTCTTATGGCACCCGTCTTTCTATTTCTACAAAAAGGAGATTGTACAACCTTTTTATCATTATGTCAATGAACTGATGGAATAAATAACATATTTTAGAGGCCTAAAGCTACTTCTACAATTACCTGCTTCTGGCGCTGATGACAATCTAAAAAAGACGATACCTGTAAATTATTTAAATGAATTTCAAAGCATAAGCGGTTCTCCTCCAACAAAACTGACTATCAAATGTTTTATAACTTTCTCATAAAATTCGTTGCCTTTCACCTTCCAGAATTCTTACAACCATATACCCGCAATACACCATCCAGCCGTGGATCAGAATATCTGACAGCAACAAAACTAAGTCCATAGACGGATCTTTTGCTGTCTTTTTATCCTCTTCACAAAAGGCTGTAAAGAGAGGTGCCAAAGTCCCTTTGTGACACATTTTCCAAGAATAACTGTTTAAGCAATAATTCAACGGAATTTCTTTCCAAACAGCCTACTTCCTTTCTAGTATGTTCTTTGAAATACACGGATGTCATTGGTTAGTTCACTTTACATTGCACAGCACTATAGACCTGGCTTAACACATTGCTCACATACTGGAAATATAGTGTAGTCAATCGAGAGTCTGGCACCGCAGAGAAAACAACTACGTTCAAATTAACTGAAGAATCTCAGAGTATTTCTTTACAAAAATACAACAAACTAATTAATAATAATTCATTTTACGCTGAAAAAAGAAAATTCAAAGAAATGAAATTAAAGTTATAAAATCTCCATAAACGGTTTCGCAAGCGATGGCGCGTGACGTGGCGGGAGTTTCATATCGGGTCTTACGATCTCGCAACGGGCGCGGACAATGGCGAGTGGTAAACGACACTAGGACTGTAAAACACAATTACATTAATCCAATTCTTAAACCTTCATTAAAATATTTATTAAAATTTCGTTTCCTCATCTATAAACTATCTCCAGTCACTTTCTGATAGGCGAGAGAGCGGATAAGACACAACTCAAACCTTCTACAATATCTAATACAGTATGCTAGATCCACTGGGTATGGTCAAAACCAGTTTTAAGCACGGTGGCCATATTGTACAATGTTTGGTACTCTACTACTAAGGTGAATAAACTCTATCCTATCTTAGTGGCGAGCTTTTATTCGAAGATTATGGCATCCCTCCTTGTTCGTTCTCCTCCAGGTACCGTCAAAAGCTTTGGCTAACGAGCTACTTTAGTACTTGATTCTAACCATCCACTTGGAACACTGAGCAACTTTTAGAGTTGAAACAGGGCGATGCTCTTCCCTGTTACTTTGTATATATATATATATCAATTATTCATGTATTTTTTATATATTGTTTTTTATTGTACATAAGTGTACAAATTGCTTGTATTAATTGGTGGATCTGGCCAGAACAAATATATATTAATGTTGTGATGATTAATTAAGTGTGTTATATTATGTAATCAACGTTCATTGTATTTTTTCTATCTGAATTCTTGTGTAATCGTTTTGTATATTTTTCTCATGTTACATATAGAGGATTTTCCTTTTAGTTTAGCAGCTGAAAAATGAAATATCTTGGACGATTCTGTGCACGAAAGCAGGTGGAATATGCTAGCTGCAGAATGGGAGCTTTCCTCCAATCAGGGATTCTCTTTTAAACGTCTGAGAGCCACTTGCGTAAGCAGCCATTGTTTTTGGCTTGGGTGGTTGTCACCTATATAAGCAAGCTGCCTGCGCCAACTGACCACTGTTTATCCTCGTCAGACCTACCACTTTCTTCGATGCAGCATCCAGCAGCTATATCCGGCTCTTATTTTTATCTTTTCATTTGAGAGAGCAAAGTAATTTCGTAAAGTACACAGAATTCGTCAAACTCTTTTTTCCATCTATCAGAATAACCACTCATACATATATTATATTCATTTTCCAATATGATGCTTTGTTTTCCAGGAGAATAAAGAGTCCCGAGACGCTCTGTATTGTGATCTTTGATAATGCTAGGGATCTTTGAAATCTAAATCCTTTGAAGAGGAAGGAAAAGCTTTGGCTTTTGTCCAGTGCTTTTTGAAATAATTTTTTATCTGATGGGAGAGATTGCAACAGAGGTTGAATTGCAAAGTCTGTGTGTTTCTCTTAAGGGGCGCAGCAAGTAATTGAGTTAAATTCAAGCTACAGTTTTGCCGAAATATTACTGTCTCTGCGACAGCGGTCGTGCGAATCTATAACTCTTTATCTCTACGACAGATTCTCCCATGTATATATTTTCATGTGTGTTTATAAAATCGCTATTTCCTGTATGTGTGTGTGTGTGTATGTAAAATATGTTTCTGCTATTCCGGGTTGTCACAGTCAGCAGGAGGACATCTCTCAGCGAGACCCCTCTAGAGTAAGTGTCTATCCTTGCTATGCATGGGAAGACAGCTGTTGATTGCTTTTTTAAAATTATTTTTTCTCTTTAAGAGACTTTTGTCAAAGCCAATCTCCAAAATTAGGTTTTGATTAGCTAAAGCGGTCCCATTAGAGCGACCAGTGCATCAGAGTGCGAGGCTGAGTTTTCTTTGTAGTGCAGGCGACTTGTGAACAGGGAAACTGATAGGCCGTTACGCTAATTCAGGCGAAGTCTGAAAGCGCGACCTTTTGTCTCCATGTGTTTTATTGGCTCAGAATTGAAATGTTATTTGATTTTTTTGTCTTAGAGAGAGAGAGCTGTGAGTGTGGTCTGAATGTGTGACTCCCTGAGAAATTAACATTTAGAGTATTTCTTTTACATTACATATTAGAGCAAGGGGGGAAGAAATTAGTCACCATCAACATCAGCCTTAGAAGAAACAGTCAAAGAATCAGTATTTTGCAATAAACAGTATTATCCAAGATAAATCTGCTTGTGTAATTTCTGCCATATCCTGTCTGCAAAAGGTTCGGGGAGACGTATCACGTTCTCTCGATTTTTCGCAAGTTATTTTTGGTGTGACCTTATATATTTTCCTTCACGTTTGGTTAAAAAAGGCTATATTTTTATTGTGTAAGTATTTTTCTCTTTCCCTTGTGGAAAAGTGGCGCATCCGGGCAACTAAGTTTTCTTTTTTGGTTATTATATTTCTTTGGGAACCACGCCCGTTACTATACCTTTGCGGTAACCTTGCAACAGAGTTACTTAACCGATCTAGCAGTGAACTATATCCCTATTCGAAAAATAGCCCCAATTATCGGATAAACTAAGGAAACAAGGTCCCAGTGCACTGTAAAATTGACAAAAATAATATGCATTCGGAAGATAAGAGGGTATAGAAAATTACACGGTAATAGTTATATACGGTAATAGGCTTATATACAGTTATATACGGTAATAGGCTTATTGTTGATAATCTAGATCCGAGCAAAAACACCGGAGGTGCAAAAGGTTCAGCCAAGATCTTCAGCCCTAAAAAGTGGTGAAATGGAGGACGGATGAGCCAAGTTCCTTGGTGCCAGTATGTAATCGGAACACTGGGACTTGGCGCGAGGTGGCAACATTCCTAATGTATGACTTCGAACCTGACGTTGGTGGTGGTGGGCATGGTGGGTTTTAGGTCCGCTAGCAGCCCTAGGGCTTGAAAATCATGAACTTTGTCACCTCACGCCAAGTTCCAGTGTTTCTTTTACATGATGTCGCCAAGAAACTTGGCTGGCTCATCCGTCCTCCATTTCACCAATTTTTAGAACTGAAGAATTTGGCTTGACTTTTTGCACCTCTGGTGTTTTTGCTCGGATTTCACAGCTTTTTGTAAGTGTATAATATATAGACTTGCTTTGCTGGGAGCGTTGCCTCCAGTATTGCATGGCGGGCTGCACCCACAACTTGTGGAGTTTTGGGCGACTGCACTCCCTTTATCGCAACCAAACTCTCCGGGGGACTGCGCACCCATGGTGCAGACCTTCGCCATATCCCCGGTGGTTTGCCCCATTTATTGTAACCTATTCTTGATACACCTTTCATACCAAATTTCGTTTATCTAGCTTCAGTGGTTTGGAAAATGGGATTTGGGCTGCCTTTTTCGATTAAAGATGATACATTTTTAACATTATCTTATATTGTTGTGACCTAATCGTGATGGTACAGCTTCGTACCAAATTGCATTTCTGCTCGAACGGTGTGGAAAATGGTTTTCGGGCTGCATTTTGAATCCAAGATAGCAACTTTTTTCAAAATGTAATATTTTCCTAAACTACTCTTGATAATACACATTTATGCCAAATATCGTATCTTAAGGTCAAACGATGTGAAAAATGGATAATGAGGTCCGCAATTTTGGTTCCAAGTCTGTGTCTTTGGAGACATTTTGTAATATTTTCCTAACCCACAAATGATATGTACCATATTTCGTTTTTCTAGCTCCAGCTGTTTAGTCTGTGTATTCTATGAAAATTTCATTTTGGGGGCCATTTTGGGTCCAAGGTGACAACTTTTAAGATTTTGTAATATTTCCTTAACCTACTAGAGGTAATTTACCTTCATACCAAATTTCGGTTTTCTAGCTTCAGCCATTTAGGCTGTGTATTCTATGAAATTTTACGGTTGACGGCCATTATGAATACAAGATGACGACTTTTCAAAATGATTTCATTATTACCCTTTACCTATTTATATCCTCCACCTTCATGCCAAAATTCATGTTTCTAACTTATCCCGAACACCCTAAACAAGTGAGTGAGTGAGTGAATATGTGTGTATGAATCAGTAAGCCTAAAATAGCCAATTTCAGTGGTCCAAACTCGAATATGCTTCAAGCTACGAATATGAAATTTTGCACACCTGCACATATTTGTCATATCTCCTTAACTTTCAAAGTTCATATTACCTTTAACATCTTTTTTCTTACGGGGCCTCGAAATCGGCGAATTCGCCAACAAAAACTCTTGTTACTGTATAACATGTTTCTGGCAGTGATGACTTTTTGTGACGCGCAAAAACTTTGTGAGACACGCAGGAACACTGGAATATGGCGCGATTTGGCAAGCTTCGTGATGTTCGAGCCTTAGGTTTGGTGGTGGTAGGCGTGGTGGGTTTAGAGCCATCACCAGCCTTATGGTTTGAAAATCATGAACTTTGCCACCTCGCGCTAACTTCCAGTGTTCCTCTTACATGCTGTCACCGAG
>JAGDQP010043683.1:0-16144 GCA_022664845.1 Lepisma saccharinum | reverse complement strand
ATCTTCAAGACATTCGAGACGTGGATATTGAAATTTTAAAAATACAATCAAAGATACAGGTTAGGGGGTAGGGATCTTAGCAAGGAAATACCTGGCTGTTAGAGATTTACGGTACCATCCCAGTGGTCGGATACTCTCTTTTTCAAGTTACTTTTCCTAATGTTATGCTTTCTCTGGATCTCAGAATCAGCTTGCAAAGGAACTTTTTTTTTCACAAGTGATGGCTACATTTTTAGGTTATAAAAGCATGCCTGTTATCTGTATGGGTGATCTGAATTCATCAGCTTATCATAATGATAGGTTTCCAGGAAATTATTATAGTGATAGCCTAAACCAAATTATTAAAACTTTTGAGTTAATTGATTTATGGCCATTTTTGAAAAAAGATCAAACAGACTTTTTATACATCAAACAGTAAATGCAGAATTGACGCCATCTATGTATCAAAGCAATTGGAGGCTGGGATCAAAGATATTCAATTAATACAAACCTGTTTTTTCGATCATTTAACATTAATATGTAAACTTGAGATTACATCTATCAAACACTACCGACCAACATTCGTGTGGAGATTTTCAAATATGTGTTTAGAAAATAATGATTTTCACACTTTATCAAACTCACTTGGCAACAATTACAATTACGAAAAGGTAAATTGACATCCTTAATGGATTTTTGGATTTATTGTAAAAAGAAACTAGTATATGTTATTAACCAATTTGCGAGGCAACAAAGACAAATGACCAGAGAACGTTTTTATTATTATTATCATTGAATGTTGCAAGAATATGTAATTCAGCTGCAAAACTTTGAACCCGTTTTGCACAAAATAAAATTTATCCAAGCACAGATTTTTTCACTACATAGAAAGGAAAATATTGGTTTCATAGAGAGAAGTAGACTAAGTAAGGAAGGTAAAAATCAAATACCAAATATTTTACACGTTAAAAAAGGAAAACAAAGTACAAAATCTAGTTGTCTAAATTCATATCTGCACAGTGATGGGATTATTTATGAAAGAAGAACAAGTGTAAGAAAAGGCTTTTACAAGTTATAAGTAATTTTTTGAACAGGAAACAAATTATGACCCAAATAATGACTTTATATCTGTAAGTTCATCAAAATTTACACCTGAAGACAAAAATAATCTTCAAAAACCTTTTACACTTCCCAAAATTAGTCAGGTTTTTAAGACACTTAACCAACATTCGGTCGGTGGACTCGATGGGTTAAATATACAGTTTTAATTAGCAGTTAGTGATTTAATATTGCCAGCGTTATGCGAAGTTTTCAGTGAATTGTGGAAAGCAACAACTTTACGCCATGAATTCACCAACATTTTGTCAATTTTAATTCCAAAAACACCAGGACATGCGTCCTTTGACTCATTAAGAATGATTAGTTTAACTAATTTAGATATTAAGTTGGTATTAAAATGTATAACACTTCGTTTAATGGAAACGTTTAACAGTTCGTTTATTCTGACAAACTAATTCATAAGGTACAGTGGGGAGGGTCTTAGTGGCTCCACTCCCCTACACATTTTGTTAACGGAATTACGAAACATCATTCAGTATCAGACTATCAATAAAAATGCAGATTTTGTTGTTTTAAGTACTGATCTCCGTTCTGCTTTCAACTCTGCATCGCATCAATTTTTATTTTATTTGTTAAAAGCATTAAGCATACCTGATTCTTTGGTCAGTCTCATAGAACTTGTATATAAATATAGGCAAATTAAATTACTATTAAATGGACGAATCTCCCCTGGCTTTAAAATGAAGAAAGCAATTTCACAAGGTGGCACAGAAAGTTAATTCCTCTTTACGGTTGCTTTAGCGCCATTTATTATGAAAGCATATTTTATGATCCAAGACATTTCTGGTACCTTTAAAATTATGTCATATATTGTTGATATTTTTTTTGTAATTAGATAGACAGTAGAAATGTTTAACATTAATATTTGTTTTTTGAATATCAAAAGGTAGCAGGCATCGAGTTCAATCTTACAAAATCCAAAAGTTTGTATTTTAAGGAGGAACAGAAACAAAATTATCAACAGTTTCTTTTCAATGACTACTCAACATAAAATATTGGGTTTCCTTTGATCAAAAACAATTAGAAAAACAATACAGCTCAATGAGCCACATGTACTTGGAAAAATATGTCCAGTACTCATAAATCATAAGATCAGTTTCAATAATATTATTGACAAAGTAAATTTTGTTAACTCTTTTGTTTTAAGTAAGTGTTATTACTGGTTACTGATATCACCTTTTTCTCAACAGTTTTGGACTACAATTAACAAAACGATAGGTAATTCTTTTGTTGCAAAGCTTTCCTTTACGCATTAAACGCCAACAATTAACCCTTCCTTATATAGAACGTGGTTTACTATTAAAAGATCCATAATTACATGGACATGCTATCAAGATACATCGTACTTTAGAAATCATTCGTGAATATTATGAAAATTTTTTATATGGTCTTTTTCAACATGTTTTATCTTTAATTGAGTTAATAGCGCCGGTGGATAGGCATAAATGTTGCACTTAATTCCGTATTTAAATGACATTTTTTTAGATATAACATATGCTCTGATTGAAAAAAAAAACGAAATATAAAATCTGTCCACGATAAATTTGTATCACGAAATTGAAAAGAAACAAAATATGTCTGTAAGGATTACTGAAAAATATAGGCAATATCAGTGGCCTATGATTTGGTCCACTCTAGCGCAATTAAAGAAATAACCTTCTCTCCATCAAACCTGAAATGAAAATTATCCCAACGGCGACTTTTATACAAATATGGTATTATTCAGGATAGTAAATGTAAAATATGCAGCGAAGAGGAGTCTATCAAACATAACTTTACAACATGTAAACAAGTAAGTAATTACAATGCATGGAACGGTAATTTAAATATTTTTGGTAGGATTATAAGACAGCCTCCCCATAGCTTAGAATTTATTAATCTCATTTCGTTTCCATACTACGCATATTTTCCTCCAAAAAAGCGTAAATTTTTAATTTGGTTAACAGCTACAACTTTATATATTAAATTGGACATAATATACAGATTCTGTATACATTGAAGTATACAGATTCTGTTGAACTACACAAAAATACTTTATTGTTAAGATTTTTTGAAAAATCTCACACGACTGTCGAATAAAAATGTATGCTAACTATCATAGGGCAATCTACTTACGGGAATCTGATGTTAAGTTGATATGTTGTTTCTATACTTCTGGATGTAAGAGGTAATGTATAGGAATCATTTTCGAGAAATAAATAAAGTGTATAAGACGACGAGCTACCAACGAAAAATAAAGTAAGTACGACGCTAGATTTTTTACTAAAGAACCTGTGAGTTCAAATCTGCTTTAGACTAATGTTCTTTTTTCTTATACTCCTAATATTCCTGAGAAATGTGTTGTGGATGCCTTTTATTAAACAAATTACTGAAAATTCCCAGATAGCTATGTTTGCCTAGCTTTTCTCAGGAATGTTTCGGAAAATCTTTAACAATATACGTTCATTTATTTCTATAAATCTGGTAGAAAATTTCGACTAAAATGTATTTTTTTTTTTAAGTTTTAACCTAACAGTTATTTAGTCAATTTAAACATAATTTAGAAACAGCAAAACTTAAATGTTACATACACCAATTTCCCAATTTATAGTATAACATGGATCCGTTTTAATAATAGAAATACTTCATACGTCTCACGTATTGGTATTCTATTTATCCTAACTAAAGCTATATATTACTGTAAAATCGTAATGTTTTTCTCTCTATTTCAGAATACTATTTCTAATCTAAACTCCAAAGTAACTATGTAACAAACTATGTTAATATCATATTAATGTTCTTGTACTGAGATCGGAAAGCCTGCATACTCATTTCAAATAAATCAATGGACGGCAAATTTATAAAGTCTATCGTCTTTCGAGACTCTCGAAACGAGACCGAGACTAGACCAAGACTAATGTGTCGAAACTCGAGACTGAGGTACAGTCGAGACCGAGACCAAGAACAAGACCGGAATTTTCAGATCGAGACGAGACCAAGACCAAGACTGTACTAAACAATTCGAGACGAGAACGAGACTGATGCCAGTCTCGTCTCATCTCGATACCATCCCTAAGACCAAGCCACAAATAATGAATATTCTGGTCTTCTTCTGCATCTGAAAGTATATTCTGTATTGTTCTTAATTTCCTCAGAAAGTATGAGTCAATTGGTTCACCTTCCCTTTGTTGAATTTGGAGGATCTCCATTTCTGCTTTATAGGTTGGAATTCTAGGGCGGCATAGGCTAACTATTTTTTACTTGGTCATATGTCACTGCGTCATATTGACCCTGAGCTTGAGGCTGAAATATTAGGTCTAGTGCCATTTTCTGAAGATACATTGGCAACATATATGTTTGTTTATGTGCATTTCAACGTTGTAAAGTAGAAAGATGCTCAAAAAGTCCAAAAATCTGCCTGGGTCATTGGTAATGCGCCCCAGAAAATTTTGTAAACTTGGGAATGCTGTATGATGGTTTTGCAGCAATATTATTTTCGTGCTCTGATATATCCTCGCTATCGGATGTAGTACTATCGTGTTCGCTATCAGAGTCCCTAGTCACCTTGTAACGTTCTTAAGCGTTCCATGTAAATGTTGTGTTTTCGCCTCCCCTGAATTACCTTATATCGATTCACCCTTTTGGTTATTAATTGTATATAGTTATGAACTCCTGTAAATAATTTCTATATCTATTTTATTCAATAATAAGTCTATTCAAATAAATCGGATTAAAAAATAACAAATTAAAACTTATCGTAATAAGCTTGGAATATTGTGAATACAGCGTTTATTTTAAATATTACAGAAAATTAACATGTGTGTGTAAATGTGTGTAACTTCATCTGTAAAGCAAGATTTGAACATTGAAATTCATAAATGTATTTGTGTGTATACACAGTAAAGATTATAGGTATGTCACGTGAAGCTGTGACGTCACAGAATCAGAGGTATATAAGTAGGGCCAGGACGATTTGAAATCAGTTGCTCTTGTCCCGCGGGCCAGAGTGCCAGACATCAAGCTCTCTGCATGGTGTTTATTCTTTGGACAGTAGTCCACTGATAAATTCTTATTATCTAAAAACTTCTTTGAATATTCTTTACAAGGCTTATGCTTATTATATTGCTTTACCGCATTCCGCTAAATTCATCTTTATTACTAATTCTCTTTTGAAACCTTGTTCTCCAACTGCAGAACGCCTTCGGACAGGCGGATAATAATTACTACTGGTGGTCAGTGGTTTACAACCTTTCTCTAGTTGCGGTACGCCTTCAGGCAGGCGGACCAAGGCTATTAACCCATCCTAAGGCAACTAAACGCCTTCAGCTAGGCGGTAGTTGTTTCCTTGCTTCTTCACGCCTTCAGACAGGTGGGAAGGGGGTACTTATCCATCCTTGGTGTACTGCACGCCTTCAGGGAGACGAGCGTATACTACTGTGCCAGGTTCTCAAGTACCTTCAGATAGGCATAAACGAGCCTTCAACCCATCCTAACAATGGTTGTACGCCTTCAGACAGACGGGTGGTCGTTTGCCTTCCTGTTGTATGCCTTCAGACAGGCGGGTGGTCGTTTGCCTTGCTCTTATATGCCTTCAGACAGGCAGACAAGGGAACTTATCCATCCTTGGTATATTGCACGCCTTCAGGGAGGCGGGCATATACTACTCATCCTCTCTCTTGAAGTTTCTTTTCCGTATTCCTTCATTACTACTAATTAAAATTTGCCTTTCAGCGATTGTGATTAGCATACGGTCATCCCACACCCAGAAGCCGTGGCGAAATATTGAGAGAATATACTGGGAGTTATCCATTAGAGTTTCTTTTGGGTCATTACCTATTTCGTTCCTAGCACTTGGGGCTTCATCAAAAGGTGATAGATCTCTTCCGGGACTTTACAACCTGATCGAGTCGTTGGCATAACCTATTTTGACTCAAGTTCACATTTAATCCTGCAATTCTTAAAAAGACGACTTAGAAAATATCCCTGATTAAAGTTGGAAATCCTTGTAGTCTCCACAGAATATCACTGTCCCACCTATTATCCGCGCTGTTTATGCCATACGTATATATGCGATTTTTGCTAAACACCATCAGTCCTATATGTATATCGCCGAAACAAAAATGTTTATTGGTGAATGAATATAACACGAATTTTACCTAAAGATGGATTGCTCTACCTTGTGTTGTTAACAAAAAGACTGGCGCAATTATTTGATTTCAAATAATAGCTACACCACGTAATGTTCCCTTGTGGGAAGCACCTTAGTTACCTCCGCAACGCTCAGTTCATCTGAGTCTGGCGTGGTCACTCAGTAGTTTGTTATGGGTAGGTAGAGCAGATAGAGCAATAAAGAATCAATGTTTGGATTTTCCCTTCACCTTTTATTAAAAAATACAAAGTTAATAAATTAATAAAAGAGTCTTCCGTACAAAGCTATGGAGAGTTGTACAAAGTATTTAAATTACTTTCTCGATAAAAGTTTCCTGGATTGTAGTTGACGTTGGCCCAGGCAACGGAATGTTACCTGGCAGAGAAAGGAAGCTCTCAGCAACTCCGAAGTAAAGGTAGTAGGTCGCATAACTTTGCCATGTGTTTACAGAGATAATTTATATAATATCGAATGGTGGATACCTGAGCATCCTATTGCTAATAATATATCTTTACTTGGTCGTACGGGAATGGGCAAACTTTTTGGAAATTGGAGGAAATCCATTCGTTATCAATCTAAGTTATTTGTAAGAACTATGAACAACACTGGTAACACTAGGAAAACGAGAGATGGAACGTATTATGGTAACAAAGCAGAAATACGCCACAATTATGTCCCAAAAGATGCGGTACAGGATGTTACAACAAAAACATCGCAACGAGCAGATGTTGTTAAGTCAGATCACACAGACTGCAAAAATATGTGGGAAATTTTGTTTAATGAAACTCAACAGGTTAAGGACACATTACAGCGGGTATGTGCTAACAATCAAGTTTGCACAAAGATGGTTAACACTGTGGATGAGCAGATAGTAGATGAGGTGAAGTCAGATGGTAGCCAAAAATCAACAGAAAGGACAAGCGATGAGACCCAATTTATAATGTAACAGTACAAACAAGGACAGCGTATAAAGAGTAAATCAGAAGTTAGCAGCAAATCAAAGCATATCGACGAGTTACTAAAAGACTTAGGCTTTGGAAAGTATTTAGAATATGACGAAATTGCATCTAAGATGAACGTATGGATACTATGGATTGAAAAAGGTTTTGCTGAAGAAGTCGTAGAGGATGTTAATAGACTAATTTAATACAAGCTTTTGGGTTACAAGAGAAAGCTTAAAGTGACTAATAGAGACATATCTTGTTTGTGAGAAACAAGGTCATTAATAATATAACAGTTTAAAATATATTTTTTTAGTGTTCTTCTCAAGTAATTTGATTAAACGTTAGTATATGCCATTTTTTTCAAGGAGGAGGAAAATTAAGTGTCAGATTATAAGAAACAAATTAAATATTTTTAGTTAAAAGTTAATAATGAATACTTTGCTTTAAACCAAAGTCCAAATCGAGCCTTGTTTGGGATTAACAGAAATGAAGAAGAAACTTGCTTTTCAGTGTAGAATCTTGTAAAACGATGGATTCTTTGGTGAATCAGTAAGAATACGTTGAGCAGCATCTTTTGGTAAATGTGGGATTTGTGTATTTATGTTTAATAACCGCACAGCGGCTACCATATATTCGATTGTGTATTAAATATGATTCACGTTGCGAAAGATTTAATAATTTGAGTTGTAATGCTTAGCCTAACATTGTGTTTTGAGTGATACTCATTATGATGCGTGAGAACTGCGTATCGTAAATTGCACATTGAAACAATAGAGTTATGGTTATGGTACTGATCCACTTTGCACACGTTGGTGATTGGATAATGTTATAATGAACTTAATTTCATTGAATGTAATGTCTAATTGGTTTGCATGCATAGTCATTAATTAACATTGGGTCATATGCATGTTGGAATGAATTCTCGGCACCTGTTATAATAAAGAATAAAGCACTATTTTAGAATGTGTGTCTAGCGTCTTGAATAACAGTAGTCAGTAGAATCAGCACTTGGTATGTATGTTATTCATGTCAGTAGTATTCAAAGTGAAATTAGTGTATTATAATAAAGACACACACCAATAATAATTATATAACAATTTAATAAACCACCTGCGTGTGTGGAGGTTTCCCTAATTGTACTACCACAACTACGCCATGCTCCTTATACTTCAACGCTAATATCAAAATAGATGCTGACCTGACAGAATACGGAGCAAATCTGACATAACCTAAAATAAAAGTACAGGTAACTAGTAAGGTCCTGTACTACTATATGACAACCCGTATAATTTAAAACACCCATAATAATCAAGAACACAGAGAAAATGTCTTGCTTGCGAATGTTCATACTCCAGAAACACTGGCGGTCGGAAAATGGATATTTCGAATTCGTAAGCTTAGTTGGAGTTAGTTGCCTAAAAAAAATCCCGTCTTCCTTCGCTACTACCATTTTTCGCTCAACACAACACAATAAACGGTATTGATTTCAGTGATTCAACACAATGCATCTGTTGTCAATTATGATTCAACAGAATGAAAAGTGTCATGCTACCATTATCACAGTGCTGAATCAACGAAATCATGCAATAAAGAGTGTTGATTTAAAACAAAAAGTCGTGTGGTTGCTCTGGTACACCGAAAAGTGTTGAATTAATACAACTATTTTTTTGGGTGATGTATCAACTAGAGCAAACAAGGCGTGATTATTATATCCCCATTCCCAGGTCTCATATTGGGGCCTGGGAATATGAACAGTTTTCTCGCCAGTTTGCATAGTAAACATTTGGAAAAGAGTTCATCACTGTTTATTTCTTAAAATTATTGATACCGGTATGCTGAAAACATGTGTGAGAACTTACTACTTATAATGTGGGACAACCACTGATAATACGGGATGCGCAAATTTCACCTAAAATACGACATCCCGTGTTATATGGGACAGGTGGCAATCCTACTGAGGTCGTTAATGCAAATGCAATGGCCAATTTGAAGAGTAAATGCTATCTTACTGATCATGCATTACCTACTATGATTTTTAGTACCAGCTAAAGAAAGTCATAATAATAATAATAAACTTATGTTGTACTATCTGAACACACAAACACTGCACACTGTGCACAGGCAGCACACTATTCACGTTGCATTACAGCTTAATTGCCAAATATTGTATATGACGCATTCAACAATCTCGTATCTTAGAGGGACAACTTTCCCCTTTCTTTCTTTTCTTTTTTAATTTATTTCACACTGCACTGCCAGGTGACCATTACATTAATAAATTGAGCAAAACATTTATGTGGGCCAACGTCCTATGTTACCTGTATATAGTTTGCAGGCAACACATTTTTTATATATATTGGTTCCACTATTTACGCCACTCTAATCACTTTATCTGTGACACAGCTAATACAGAGTCGTTTCAATTTCGTTTCGATAATGCTTGGAAAAGGCGCCTCGTGACACGTTGAATGAATGAGTAATAAAGATGGATAAAAATAGTCGACACTTTGAACGTCGTTCGTGAGCACACTATAGAACTAGAATCATGTGTCTTGCACCAATTACTTAGATGCAGTTAAACTTTACTGGTGAGCAAACATATGCATCCTTTGTGTTTACGGGGTGAAATGAATAAACTTCAGTTAAAATGTAAAATGTTAAGACGTAATTGGAATGTTAACACTAACTCTGAAATTTTCCCAAGATGGACATTGACATTTAAAATGTATACTCCATGTATTGAAATTATCCAGGCATGAATAATGCTGGCAATGCTGGCATATAGTGGGAATAGATCTCCCTTTCTACTGTGTAGAGCGTACTCTCTGGGAGTATTTATTCAGTTATTTAACTTTTATTTAATGGCCAAACATGTGCTGTGGGGTCTAAAGCCCCTCGCATGTCTAACCGTAAGAGACAATATTCTTCCGCGTAAAGTCACCTAAAAAGGTATTTCGGGAACATAACATTTAGTTTTTTTATTAACCTTATATTTATGGGCCAGGCACTCAGCTATACCTAAGCCTTGATATGTCTAAGGGACTGCAAGTGACAGGTTGCAGCTATACCTGTGGTGCCTATATATATAGAACTTCGTAACTTTACTACTGCAGTAATAAGACAAGAGAAGTCTGTTTATTTTACTTTTCATGTAAATTGCGCTAAAAATACCAGAGATACGTGGAAGACACTGTGTGAAATTGGAGTAGGCCGCAAAAACTCGGGTTTGGAACTTCCTGAAGAACTAAATGATCCTAACCTTATCAACTAAAATTTTGCTACCTCATACTATATCTCGGTGACGAGCAACTTGACAGTTTGACGACAGTTTGATCAACAAATCAATCGGTACAATTCACTCACGCATTCCACTTGTAGTAAACCATTCACGTTAAGACCTGTGAATGAAGATGAAGCAAGAAAGGCAGTATATAGCATTAAGTCAAATGTAGCTGCCTATGATGACATCGCTGGCAGGATGCTGAAACTAGCCTTGCCTGCCATCTTATCTCCTTTAACACACATAATGAACCACTCATTGACTAATGGTAGTTTCCCTATTGCGTGGAAACTAGCTAAAGTTTTACCGTTACCAAAAAAGACTGCTGTAAAATCCATGAATGACCTTAGACCAATAAGTATATTGCCAATATTTTCTAAAGTAATCGAAAAGTTAGTGTCCGAACAAATTATTTCTCATATTGATAGCGCTGGCATTCTGCCGTCTGTCCAATCTGGCTTTCGTAAATCGCATAGCACTTCCACTGCTTTGTTAGATATTACTGATTTTGCGTTACGTTCACTAGATGACGGACATGTAGTTATATTAGTTCTATTGGACCTCTCAAAAGCATTTGAACTTGTCCATCACGGTGTTGTTTTAGCAAAATTGAAATACTATAACTTCTCTGACAATACACTAAAATGGTTCAGTTCTTATATGTTAAATCGAAAACAACAGGTTACTTTGCATAGTCAGTAATATAAAGTTTCCGAAGCAATCATTGTTGACAGGGGTGTTCCACAAGGTTCGATTCTGGGACCATTATTGTTCACTCTATATTCCGCAGATATGGTATCAGTTATCAAACATGCAAAAATTCACTGTTATGCCGATGACACCCAATTACTCATAACAACATTACCTGAAAACATATGGAAAGCGGTTGAAGCTCTTAACCAATACCTAAATGCAGTCAGTAGCTGGTGCGTTAACAATGGACTTGTAATTAACTCTCTAAAATGAGCGTACGCTGTTCTGGGAACTTCTCAACAACTCAATAAAATCACGTCATACGATTTATACTTACAGTTAATGGACTCAAACATTAAGTATTCAGAATACATAAAAAATCTTGGAATAGAAATCGATGCGAAATTAACCATGAACAAACATGTGTCTACCTAATGTTCCAAAGCCGTAGGGGTTTTAAGAAATCTTTATAAAATTCGAGACTGCTTATCACAAGATGTATGACTCCTTCTCACACAAATATTGGTACTACCGTTCGATTCGATTATTGTGATACTGTCTATGGTCCACCTCCTACAATAAACCAATCTGGTACAAAAGGAACAAAATTATTGTGTCCGCTTTTCTTTTGGCTTAAGAAAATTTGAACATATTCTGCAAGTTCTCAATAACAACAATTTACTGACAATGTCAAAGACTATTGCTGTGTTGTTTTTAAAATTCTTAAAACAGAATATCGCGAATATCTGTATAGGAAACTAATAAATAGATATGCTTTTCATTCTTATTCGAGACGCCGAAATAAGAACTTTGATATTCCACGTCATCGGCTTTAACAAACAAGCGCATCATTTTCAGTATTCGCTGCAGAATACTTTACCTAATTCCATAATAGAAGTTAAAACATTTCATGCTTTCAAGAAAGCATTAAACACGTACTTACTGTGCCAACAGCGGGTAAGCTCAAGCACACATGATATTCATAGCATAATTTGAACAACGAAATTTCACGCACTTTTTTTTGTACCGTCAAATAGTGTCTAACTCGACTTTCTAGTAACTTTTTATGTTATGTGTATTGTATGGACAGTATCCGTGCTAGTATATGTGTTAGTGGTCACAGTGTGCGGTTCGTTGGAGTCCCCTTTGTTTTGAAACAAGACCAAGACTGTATCATGTGAACCTCCGATGCCGGACATTGTGTTTTCTTCTTGGTCGAGGTTATCCATGGATGCTCGAAGTGGTTTACATTTCTTAATACATGGAAGTAATGGCATTCTGTATCCCTTCGCTAATGTCACTGTTCTGGAAGCTAGGAGGTGATCTTGTCGTTGCAAACTATCGTAGCTTACACAAATGAATAAACGAAGTTATGATCGATTTAGATCTGCAAGTCTCATGAATAGCTTGAGCAGTACTAACATGTAAAGGAGTCTTCTTTTTGCCACCATTTATTGCGTAAAAGAGAATTTGAAAAATGGTGTCACCTATCCGTTTAGCATCTGACGACGACTTGTATGAGGGAACAAAAACATTGAAAAATGCTTCCCAGTTTATTGGCCTATTGTTTTGGAATTCGGTAAGCGAGATTTCTTAGTCATACTCATCACAAAATTTGTCATCTAAGTCAAACTTGAATTCCAGGAACACATTCCACACATTCTTTGATAACATCTTTGACTCGAATCTGGTCAACGACTTCTGTCATTCAAACAAGTGGCGAAAAAAACAAGCTGTGATTTATTTTTCTCCCTGGGGTATGAAAACACCATTTTGTCTCCAAAATGTTGAATTAGTAGCTCCTTCGAATGTGTATTTGTTATGTTGATAAGAGGTTGACATTCTTTCAACTCAGCATTCAGAACGTACAGAATTGGTATTCTTTTTGGGGGAACTCACGTTGTTTTACCACTTTAAGAGAAACTTCGGTTATCATGCTATTGTCCAGATTGCGGTCATCATTCCCAAGTGATTTCTTGTGTCTTTTTAAATACGATCTCATGACATCAGCTGCAAATACGCTGTTGACATCTGTCAGCAGGGAGGTACCTCATCTTCAAAATATTTTGTAGCTGACAGAAAGTGGTTAGCCCTGTGCTCCTCACAAATACGGTAAAGTTTGCTCACTCCGTGGGATATCTTATTATAACAAATGATACATCGATCGTTTTGCTGGTTTCTGGCATGAAGAATGCCGGTGCATCCTTTTCGCCACTGAAGATTCTTTGAAGTTCTTTTTTACAGAATTTATAATATCTTCGTCTTTGCTGGAACCACTGCAATGGGCTTTTAGGATATATGGTCTGTAACACTGCATATGATACACTGCGCTTTCAATTATGTCTCTATTGAGGAGGCCATCCCGAAGCTGTTCAGAAGATAACAGTAGTTTGGAACGCCCATTTTCAGTTCCAGATACTTTCTTACCTCGAACGCTGTGCTTGCATATACAGCATAACACATCCACTGCTTCAGAGCGAGGCCGTTTAGCTGGCGATCGTGTTAATTTCACACCATCCATAACAGGTTACCTAATCTGCAATGAGAAAAACACATAGGAAGCCAAGATTTATTATGACACTTCTTTCTAAATAAAAACATATTATTAAGCAGCTATATACATAATATTATTAAATCAGAGGATATCAGCAGACCGAGATATGTGGAAAGAAAAGGGGGAGGCCTTCATCCAGCAGTGGATAGAAAACGGCTGAATATGATGATGATGATGATGATTAAATCAGACAAAGGTGAGCCAAGATAGATAGGTAGATTTAAGGGTATAAATTCTCTTTTCTAAAGATTACTTAAAATCCATCACCTTTTATATAAATATTTCTAATAATTAAAGTTAAATGTCTAATTATAAGCTTCCAAACGAAAAAAAGATCACCAAATCGGACAAGGGGGATCCAAGATATACAGAATTAAAATTTTAACATGGCGGCCTTATTGCCAGAAAACTGACGCTTTTCAGAACATGTGACCAAGCCAGAAGTCACCCACTAGTATCATTAAAACAAAGTCCAGAAATGATTTGTTCTGGACCTTTTCGATACAACAGGCCTTATGGGTGGCCTCTAGACTTATATGACCTCAATTAATCTGCTCCTTTCTAAACATTTTGGTATGACTATTTGAACTATTGTTATAATTATTATACTAAACCTTGAAATGGTTAACCCTTACTAAGGGAATGATAATCGGTGCCAGATTTTTTTGCATTTTACAGGAATCAAATCAACACGAACATACGTTCATGCAATATGGAGCTTTATGAGAAAAGAAGAGGATTTCAACTCGTGTCGCCAGCTTTATGGACGAAAAGTGGGGGGGAAGGAACGCGACGCAACGCGCATGGCCACGAAGATATGAGGTAGACAAGCTTCAAGCTGAACTCTTACTGAAATAAAAGCAAAGTGAAAGTTATATAAAACTGATTTTTGTTTCAGTTACAGTGTTTCGTACTTACAGTGTTGCTTCATTTTAGGTTTTCGAGGGTTGCTCTTGAGGTATTGAGGAAGAAGCGATTGCGAATTACTGGTTTCCTGTCTAATTATTTCTGACCTGCCTTGCAATATTTTCGCCGAACTTCTGCTTCTATTAAAGCCAACGGGAGGCACATTGCCGTAGGAGTATTTGCAATTTTTTTTTCCCGCAATTACAATCTGTTCACACGAATTTCAACAGCCAAGACCAACGGGAAGTGTACTTTCGATACTCACAGGTTGCTGGGTGTTATTGGGATAATTTTATAGATAACTACATCTTTGTGCATTTTCCCCGAAACCCAACATACCCTCTAATCTTCATGCCGTAAGTTCAGCTATCTAGCGCAATGGGAAATGCATTTTTATACTGGAAGTTGGGTGGTATTATTGGGAGGTACTTAATTGCATATTTTGTACTTTTCCTGAAATTACATTTTAGGACCTGTCCTCTCAATAACGTGTTACGGTTTTTTAATATTTTGAAAGGCTAGCATAATCATATTCGGTAGAGCAATGATATTAGATCGATTCAAGATTTGTTTTCATTGGGTTATATACTTATCAGTAACATATGTGCTGTATGACAAACTAAGAAAGTATTCTTTAAGTTTGTCTACTGAAAAATATAATTAGTTAAAATAAAACAAAAAGATTATTTTAACAAATTCGGAACGTTTGATTTAAAGACGAGCATTTATTCTAAAAGCAACTTACGCTTAAGGCTCAATTCTCTTAATATGTAACAAATAATGGATTTATTTTCTTTTAAGAATCATTCAGTCTTCATAGACATTCAAGACTCATCAGTATTTTAAGATTTAAGTCATTCGCGATTCAATACATTTTCTCATTTTCAGTTTCCATTTTGTGTTGCATGTTATTATATTCTTTACAGCGGATCGAACCTTAATTTTATAGCCACACACTGCTTTGCATCTTAATACGCTTCGATTTAGCACTTTTCTTATTCATTGTTATTTTGTGTTAACATATCATATTAGAAGACAAATTAGTTGTCATTACATATAACTTGTTACTGTTCACCTTTTGTTCACATTCACAAGTCACAAGTTACTACAGTACATAATCCCCCCGGTTGCAAAAAGAAAATTATGTTGTACAAACAACACTCATTTTCGCTCATCACAAACAAAAAAATCATACATATAATCATCATCATATTCAGCCGATTTCTATCCAGTGCTGGATGAAGGCCTCCATCTTTTCTTTCCACATATCTCGGTCTGCTGCTATCCTCATCCATGTAGCTCCTGAAAAGCGCTTGATTTCATCTACCCATCTTACATTTGAAATTCGTCTCGGTCGTTTCTTTTCTCTAAGAATCCACTGTAGTACATTTGTCGTCAACCTTCCGTCTGTTCGTCTAGCTATATGAACGGCCCATCTCCACTTCATCTTCTTAGCAGTCTTGATTACATCCTCTACCTTTGTTTCTGCGCGAATCCATTCATTTGTCTACCTGTCCCTCTTGGTTATTCCTAGTATGCAT
>JAGDQP010043682.1:1789-16145 GCA_022664845.1 Lepisma saccharinum | reverse complement strand
GTAGGAGACAGAATAAATGGGAAAATGGTATAACCATGTGCAAAATCATGAGAAGTAATCGTATGTGTAGTATTTTGATGAAAGATCCCAGTACCTGAAAACAGGGTGAAATAACTTTGAATGAATAATGCTCTTGCAAAATCGGGGGTTAGGGGAGTGGGTGGATAAAATTTGGAGCCTACCTGAACCTGCAATTTGTTGAGATTGAAATGTTCAAACTGGAGAGGGTTCAGATGATATTTACCATTCATTGCTGTATTTGCTACGAATCTAATGACAAGGTTTTTCGGTACACTACCCAAAAATAAATTATCAATATTAAATGAAGTTACATTTTGTGGAATAGTAATGATTCGTGTTTCCACTCTAGTGAGTGGTAATTTTGCAGTATTTTTTCCATGTAGGAATTTAAATGAAGAGACAAGTCAGCAGAAATAGTAAGACGAGGTGCATATAATACAAATTCTTGTAACACAACTTTAAAGTTTGAATTGTCAGCAGCCATTAAGCAAAATGAATCTTTATTGTGAAACAGTTTTATACGCAAACTTACTTTATTGGGAAGTATACGATCTAAGTTAGCAATATCTGTAAAGACACGTCCAGACATTTCAAAAGGAGCACTACCACTAGCAATTTGCATTCTTTTACGAAAACCAGCATTATTTTCATCAAGAGTATTAAATTGTCCAGCAGTATCTTTATGCCATAACGCACATGTGAGATGAGTTTTCGAAGCATCTTCAGAGTAATTAAGTATTGATTCCAAGAAAGCTCGAATAGCATATGACCCAGAAGAGGAAGAAATTAATTTATCATTTAAATATACATTGACTTGACTGAACACAGAATGAAGGAAGTTATTTACTGGTGCCACAACATCAGCTTGCACTGCTGGTTGATCGCCTTCTGCTGGTTTATATACTTGTAAGTTATCACCATTAGCTTTTGTTATTTTACAACGTACATACAAGCACAAGTATGCAGGATGAATATATTCTCCAACATCCCCCGGAATCACAAATTCAATGGGGCCCTCTGAAGTAAGTGTAGAAATAGGATGATAATATTGCATACGAGAAGACTCAATAGCAGTTTGAGTCATGGTGACAGTTTGCAAATCAAATTCATTAGTACAGCACTCTTGATGCTGAAAGGAAAGACATTTTATCACCTAACTAAAAATATCCCTTTCACGATAAGACTTTGTCTTCTTCTTTTTCTTCTTTCTTTTGTTAATAATTGGTGGTCCAATACGTTTTGGAAGAAGAAGAGCTTTTCGTTTACGCGCCCGTCGTCTACCACTACCACTGAGCAACTGATTAATTTTATTTTCGGCTTTTGTTCTTAAAGTTGAACCCGCCTGATGAACTCTACTTTTAACTGATTCTTTAAATGGACAATTTTCTAATACATCTCATGCAACTTGCATTCCTGTTTGTAATGCTTGTCGACCAACTGCTTTAGCCCCTTGTTTAGTAAGTGGCATAGCAAATCGAAAGAGACCACGAAATAATCCCCCTAATCCATGTCCAGGCTGATAAACTGGTCCAGCAAAATAAGGGATGCTTCTACCATGAAGAGGAACTTTCATTTTTTCACGAGTGTTGATGAAAGTGAAGTGTTATGGTCAATGTCCCAGATGCGAATGAGATATTTCGTCCTGCATTGTCCTTTAATAGTATTTCAATTGTGTCAAATGAAAGTTTACTTAAAGGAAAATAATGTACATTCTGAAATGTTATCGTCTGTACTTTACCGTGATTACTATCAGACATGGCTACAATACGTAGTAATGGTGCTTTTGTATCACCTACAAATTGAGGTTGTATAAGTTCAGTGTATACAAATACTTGGTGTGGGTACAGAATGTCAATGTAAGGCTGTTTTTAACCCCTTTTTGATTTTAAAAGATTAATACCAGGTTCGAAACCTAATTGTAAAGCAAGTATGGGTGAAAGATAAACTGATTTAATGTTTGCATTCGTTTTAATAGTAATAGTATTTGAAAAATAAAAGTAAATTAAGGTTGGAGTGATTTTATTCATAACCTCTAACAATGACGGTATCGAAGATTAATATCCTGGTGATATTTTATATTTTACATTATCCCCATCTATTGTTTCATACCACGTAATATTTTCACCTTCAATTACATTATAGCAAGTTAAGGGGATATTAATTTCACTAAGTCCTACCATCCATGATGAATCATGAAGAAGAATACGATGATTTAAGATATTTAAAAAATGTGATGGATGATTATTGCTATATGTATTTGTACTAGCATTGGAACTAAGTGTAATGTAAAAACTATCATCCGTACTTTCCCAAATCATTTGTTCCGCTTAAAGTGAAGTGTAATGTTCGAAGTACCAAACTGAAATGGAAAGTTTTCTAGCTGTTCATCTTTTAAGTAAACATGTAGAGTATCAAAATATTTTTTTCTACTTTAACATAGTGTGGACGATTATATACAAAAGAATGCATTTTACCATATTGATATTCAAAGAAACTAATTTTGCGAAGGAGTTTAGAAAGGATAGGTTGATCTTTTACAATGTCAAGACAAACATTAATTTCAGAGGGAATATTATAATCGAGGTTACATTCAAATGGCGCACTAACATGGGTATAAATAGCTTTTCGTTTTTCTGATTTCGGTTGAAAATATACCCCAGCTATTTCTACATGAGGATTATTTGAGAATCCTAACAAATTTTGTAAGCCACTAGTCATTCCCAAAAAATACTGTTTTCTGTGATCTCGTTTATATTTCATGAAAAGTTGATAATTATCTTTATCATAGTAAAATGAAAAAATATTATCTTTTTCAATAGTGTCAGCATGACCTTCCTTTTGAATTTTTTCAATTATAACGGAAGAATCTTCAGTTTCTGCTTGAACTTTTTTATGATCAATACTAATTTGATTTAGTAATGAAACAATATGTGAAATTGAATCATAATATCCAGGATAAAAATTAACTTCATAACGCAATTCACTTTTACCATTAATATGAACAACTACTTGTTCTTCCTTTCGAATATTATAAAAACTCCATGGTATACAAACATTACTTAACCCTACCACCCAATTTCCTTGTAAATGAATGGGTTGACATAACTTTGTAGCATAAGATGAAGTCTTATTTTCAAAAATATTATTACCCACATTTGATGGTAACGTCACGTAAAATTCATCTTGTTGCTCAGAAGACATCATCACGATAACTGAACAGATTTCTATTTAACTCATGATTTTATACTAGGGATATATCCTAACCATTTCACATATATCCAACCCTTTCTACGTTTTAATGCCTTTTCAATTAAAAATGTTCTATTTTTTCCCACAACCACCGCTTGCAGTTCTTGTGTGTAAAAGATTCCTTTGATGAGGTCTCCATTCCAATCTTTAATTTTGTATGTTACCGGTGTACTTTGAATACAATGATCTACAATAAATATTTCCTGAGACCATTTTGGTAAATATCCCTTTTCTAATTTATGTTTATATTTACTAATACGAACATAATCACCCTTTTGAAATTTACATTTACTTTGAACACGTTTTCATTTTCCATATAATGTTTCCCATACTTGATTTGTATTATCTTCATTAACTTCTATAGGAGCAATTTTAATTGTGGAATGTACAGTGTGATTGTAACTATGTACAAGATCGTCAATAACATGAATGTAACAATATGTGTTTTCAGAAGTAAAGTACTTGCAATTTTTTTCTTTTAAAGTTCGAATAAACCTTTCTACGATTGCAGCCTTCATTTCAGAATGTAAAATATAATGATTAATATGATGCTTTTCGAAAACACGTTTTACATGTTATTATAAAATTCCGTTCCTAAATCAGTTTGACAATGTAGTAGAGGCGAACGAAACCTACTTAAAATACTTTCAATTGCTCTAGCCATAACTGGACCTGTTTTATTTTTTACCAGGATACAAATTGTAAATCTACTAAATGCATCAACACAACATAAAATATATTTATAACCTTCATTATATGTTGCTACGTTTTGCATATCTGCTAAATCCATTTGCAATAATTCATTCGGACCGCTTACGTAATATTGTTTCCGTGGAAAATTTTTACGAACAGGGGCATGTAAAGTATATGTATCTTGTGAAGCTAACCAGTTTTTAATTTTCTTTCTTTGTAAACCAGTCTTTCGTTCTAATTTAGAAATACTTCCGAGGGATGTTGGATCTGAATATGTATAATACAACTTTGATAGTGACATACTTAAAACTTGTAGTGTTTATAATTTTTAAAAATATTTTTTAAAATATTATTCTTACGTTTACTACTTTTTTTCTTTTCGGAAATAATATTTTTCGTCTTCTGCTTCTTTCTCTTTTGAGAAATGAAAGGAACAATATTACTAACCGCACCAGCACGAAATTGAAAGTTGATTAATTCATTAGGAACATTAATATCTCTAAGAAATGACCTAAATACATCAAGATCTACAGGATATTTTGACGTACGTTTAAGAATAACGTCATGAATGAAATCAATAATATTTGATCCTGGGAGTGCGTTATTATCAATGCTTACTACACCACTCTGATCCCAACTAATACGATTTGAACTCAGCAAGAGATTTAATAATGTTGATGTTTTTCTCACTAGCGTTTTTGGCATTGATTCTAAAATTAATGAAAATAAAGGTAGTGATTTTGTATTACTTCCATCCTGATCAAAAAGGGGTATTGCAATAGACTTTTGAGCTGACGGAGTATGTTCCAAGTATCGATGTAGTGCTTGTTGGTATAATTTCCATTTTTGCTCTATTGAAAGATCAGTACGATTTAAAATATAAGACATTTCTTGATCTAAACGTTCTTGCTGAGAAACGCTAGATTTCATTGAGGAAACAAGTTGAGTATAAACATCTTCAGGTATGAGTATTATTTTTTGAAATTGTGAATGACACATGTTAACTTCTAAATAAACTTCCAGCCACAGTACTTAAAATGGGTCCAATTAATAAAGGTAGTAATGCTCCACCCTTTTGCATAAACAGTTTACGTTTACTTTTTGTACTTGAACGTTTGAGAGAGAGAGCACGTAACGTCTTTTTATGACGACGTAGTCTTTGTTTCTGATGATGAGAGAGTTTAATTTTACCCTTTAAAAGATTTTTACCAACTTGAGCAACAGTTCGAATTAAGTTACCAGATGCGTGTTGAGGTAATATTTTACGCTTCTTCCCCTTACACTTGCAAAGAGCACGGTGCTCGTTGTAATGATGTTTTAAGTTTGACATCCTCTTAAAGACTAAAGAGAAATTGGGGTATTCGCATTTTTTCATGTTTGTACACATACATAGTATCCCCTTGAAAAATATTTGTTCGAAATCGGAAAGCATCATGAATTTTTTGTGTTAAATCAAAAAGTAAATATGAATGTGGTTTCGCAGTAGCTTTTTCAAAAACCTCTACAACACCCTTGCTATGATGAGGCATAATTTGTCGAGCTAAATACTGAATTTGTAATTTATCTCTTGGATTTTTAAAAATTACGATATAGTGACTATTTAAAGAAATGTTACGAGAATGTTTCCCTTTAGGAAATAAGTTTTGAACTATAAAGATAACTGATGAATTTTATGGTGTGCGTATTTCGTAAACAAATTACTAACGTCTCCATTTGTTTCATTCAATCAATCATCTAAAATAATTAAAGAATTCGACTCAATTTTAAAATTATTCATATCTGGTATTCCTTTAACAAATCGAATTTTAGAGAGGGAGCGTGAAAGAATTGGTACTACCGCACCATAGCACCAAATAACTTCTCTGAAGTAAACAGTGAACCTTGTGATCGTATTTGGGTTAGTCACGATTTTCTTTTCATATTTCTCCTTTACTAAATTATAAAAATGGTCAAAATCAATTACTTTTCGCGCCCGTTCATTTAAAGTTATACCCCTAATCTTACATGTATACCTAAACGTTTCTTCATCCCTCAATTCCTTTTCTTTAAAACTATAATTTTTCGGCCCAACTCCACGAATTTTCGAATCTCCCATCCCAGTTCGCTCTCATTAGTTAATTGCCCCAAATAGTTCCCAGTAGGCAACCTGAGTGGTTGATTCCTTTTTTGCACATACATAATTGAGTCAGTGTCACCATAGAGTAAAAATTCGATACCTACAGCCTCGATGAGTTCATATAGTCTCAGTCTGTCCCAGAATGATATAAAAGGAGCTAAAATAGGATTCGAAAAGGGATATGGTCTATTTACATTTACAGTCTTTATATGTTACTACGAGTTTGCTTTGCCCTAGGAACAACGGATTGCACTTGTAAATGCGGCGCTCGAATGATTTTTAAAAATGAGTGAGCATCAGATACAACCCTGGTCTGAGGTAAATCTGTTCTCTGCCCCCACTTCCTAAACAGAGATTTCTAAAAATAGTTTCGCGATATACCTCACGCCAGCATTATAACTGATTTTATCATACTCGAGCGTTATTCCTTCATGTTCAGCATAATCTCGAATGTAAGACTGTTTTTCCTCCTCAGTCTTACATTCAGAGGGAAAGCCACTAGCTTCCTGCTTCATTTTCAGGAAAGTATTCACATAGTCCTTGAAAACTCCCTCAGTCATTTTAAACTCCCAAATTTCATACGTTTTAAGAACTTTGTAGCCCTTTTTAATAGCTTCATGTAATTCGGGAGTGCAAAATGTCCCGACGAAGCTCCGTTGCTCCCCATCATGATTACATTCCCCTTTCTCCATTGCTTCCATACAAAACCTACAAAGTCCAAACACTAGACGTTTGTTTGCATTGTATGGAAGGATCGGAATGTCTCAATTCTGTGGAGCTAAAACCTTGCAGAATACAACACCATGGATATCCTCTGGCTTCGGGATATCTTTTCCTCTGTGAATAATAGGCTTCCCAGTAGGAAGAGGCTTCCTCGACATTACCCATGGATAGAGAGAAGTGACATCTACGTAGCGGATGTACTCATCATCTTTGCATTCATACAATGCACGAAAACATTCAGTTCTCCCACCCTTAAAACTTTCCTTAGGAATAAGAAAACCTTGAATTTCCTTACATTGCGTTTTAATGAAATCTCGAATGTGAGGGGAATTTCGTACTTGCTCATTCCACTCACATTCCCAGATTTCAATAACCTTTAAACCGCATTTTTCTAAATATTGTTTCCGAATCTTTGTTGTCTCATACCTGTTTTGCAACGTAACACGTTGTTCGTCATCCAAAGGATAATGACGAAGCTGTTGAATACAGGTATGACCATGCCAATAACATGCATAGTACTCATAGGCTGTACTATTTTTCTCGTCATATCCATCCAATTTATATTTACCAAATGGTACTTCCCCCCGTTAACAACAGTTCGAATTTTAAAATTCGGGTCAATAGACTCCATATACTTCATTCGTTGTAAAGACTTTTTACTAAAATGACTACCGTATTGGAACCCCATTGGAGGAATGACGGGGATGGTATTCTCTGGTAGGTATAAAGACCTGAAGTATTGCATTGCACAGGCAGCTATAGTATAAGTCTCGAGAAAACATTGAATACCACTTGTTTTCTCTTCGATCAGATTCGAAAACTTAATCACAGCTTGTGTGAGAAGAAATACATCGTTCTTGCAATACTCGAGCATTTCTTTCTGCATGTTAAACGTGTTATCTTTCACGGTATCATGCCACTCTCGAAGAGCCTTCCCTTCTTCCTCAGATTTGGAATCCAGATCATAGAAATCGATATGAGGCAATGCTCCTACATGATTCTCATTACCTTTGGTATTAAATAAGAACGGAAAGTCCCCCTTCTTGAGTCCTCCTTGTAATCCCATGGTTTTCGGTAATTTTGATAACTTTTCCCCTAAAAACAAAAAGCTGTCCTTAAAAGAAATATTCCCGACCGATAATTGAATAATTTTCTGTCCTTGAGCAATAATATTAGGGGAAAAGTTTTGTTTTTCGATGAGATCCCTTGCTACTAGTAAAGTATCAAAACGAGAGCTATTATGTGCAATTTCCACCACTCTCTTTGGACCTTGATTAAGGACGTGGATGATAAATGCTTGCATGTCATAAAACACATAGTCTCGATCACCTTCTGCATTACCACATACAAAACATTTATAGTCCACTTCCTTCTCCTTACATTCATGACAGCGATGAGATGCACAAATTAAGTTTGCACGATGCTCACTTTCTCCGTTTTCATTCTTTGCTAGTAGTTGAGTTTCTACATCGAAAACAACGTACAAGAAGTTTTTAATAGGCTTATGTAACTTCTTAACGAAACAGAAGTGCGTCAGTTCAACATGCGTCAGACATATATTACAAGAACGTTCCCCACAAATGTGATTAGTTTTTCGGCGACGATAATCTATTTTAACTCCACACTTTGGGCAAAGCTTCACGTAGGAACATAGGGACCTACGATTCTCTTCCATGCTATGGGTGCGATAGCACGAAAGGGTAGGAAATGTTCTGAAACAATCATCGCATTGAATATTACTCTCTTCATCATCATCGGTAACGATATGTCTCTCCTCACACATTTCACATTGATACTCACACCTATGCTCATAACGATTATAATAGGGAGTAAGACAATCAGGGCAATACCCTCTTTTACCCAGAAAGGATTTTATACAAGAAACCACTACGAAGTGCTGGTTTTCATAAAACAGGAATAGCTTTTTACTAGAAAACACACTCTGCCCCCGATACCATATAGTAAAATCCCTTGTCAATAGAGTGCGTACATAAACATTTTGGTAATTATCCCGAAAATGAGCTTGGAACTTGTCCAATTCCTCAATACTCCTACCATTTTTCCCTTTCAAGTCAACACCTGCAGCTTCACATAGTTCTTTTCCTTCCTTAATCCAAGCCTTTGGTGTATTACGCATATAGTATGCTCTATTCTGTGCCTGTTTTGTCTGTGGTGGTGCTCTAATTCGAGCCAAACAAAGCGCGCGCGAGGCAATCATACTACCCATCGCCAGGGAAGCTTGGAACGGGAATGATATGTTTTTCCAAGTACTCCTCCATCGGAAGATACTTTTTCTTATCATTCGGTTGACCCTGTCCACGTATCGGGTCCGTAATATGACATTTGATCCTTTCACCAAGGAGAAATACCTCGTTGGAATTCAAAATATTTTCCAAAGTGGAAAGAATATGATCAACTGTCATATACGGACGTTTTCTCCATGGCATATAAACGGGACGCCCGAGGGTGTCGTTCGAACTGTCTATGCTAAAGCCAATGTAACTATCTTGGTCAACTTCTGACAATATTTGTTCGAGCGAGAATGTGAACAGGGCCTCAACATCCTGTCGAGGTTTAAAATACGTCCCGGCTCTCGAACACGTAGGGTAACCTCTAATCCACGTAGAGGGAATCTAGTGTATTCTCGATTACGGCGGGATATCACTTCAAAGATATTTTCTCCTGTTCCATGCAGCTGGGGATAGGCATTCTCATTCACCCACTGACTTGCATCTTCCGTCTCTAACTCTGCGATATCCTTAAAAATATCCCCCTTCCCTTCAAAAAAATAAAAAATTTCATTACACACTTCGACCCCCCTCTGCGACATTTCCACAATATTATGTTCTTGAGAATCCCTATCCACTCTCACAGCCTTGATATTTTCCCCATTCAAACTTTCAATATCAACGCTGTGAAAGTTTGCATGGCTGGTACTAGGTATAGCAGTAGAAAATGTAGTACTTGGTAAATGAGTAAGAGAATTCTTTGGAAGTGGATAGGTAGATGTAGAGGGAATAGGTGCATGTGGTGGTGGTGGTGGTGGCATAAGTGCCGAGGAATAGGATATCGTAGGGGAACAGATTCCGGTGGTTGTGCAATAAACGGTAGAATTTGGAAGGACACAGGTAATTGTGTTTGCTATTGAGGTGGTGGTGGTAGTGCAAGCACTAGAACAACTCACAATTGAAGATTGAGTGGTAGCATTATCTATCTTAGATGTTACACTGAATGGAAAAGGAGGGAGAGACCTCCAGCGAGGAATGATGGTCAGAGATTCATCTTCGTTCACACGAACATAAATCTCCAAATTACCGCTCATCAATTGAGGTAGTAACCCTAAGAACATAGCAGCAACAGCTTCAACTACGCTCCCTCCTTCCTCATCCACTGGATCTAGGAAGATGGAATAATGCTGCCACCCTATTCGAACAATTTCATCATTAGTGAAAAATCCCCCCATACCTAAATTAACAATATCTGCTTTGCTCTCACACGCAGCCAAAATGAGTCTACACATGTCTTCATCCCCCCTGGATTGTTCACAAAGTTTCTCAATAAAATGAAAGAGAAAGGTTATAGTGGGAAAGCAGCCATTGACTGAATAATTACATACCTGTCTCCAGATCTCCAGCATTGTCCCCTTATCTCCATACTCCACTTCAGCTTTAGATGTTAAGAGAGTATCAACGGCGTTCTTGAATTTGCTCATATATTGCTGAAAAAAGTATAAAAACAATACATTAGTATTATTATCCATTTACCAAAGACAATACAAATAACTGAAATAGATACTGCTCATTTGATATGAATGCTTACCCGAATTAGCTTAATCAATGATATTAGAATAAATATTATTCAAATGAAATTGTAATAAAAATAATGTTCAAGTCCAATTCATGGTCACATAAATAATAGCTGAAAACTCTTTACTTTCTACTCTTAATATCAAGATTATTATACAACTACAATTTCCTTTATAAAATGTTAGATGAGAACATCATTCCACTAATACTACCATGATCAAACATTCATAAAAAACACCACATAATACTTCCATAGAGCAAGATTAGGTTATAAACTTTCCCGCCCAATTCATGGTTACATAAATAATAGGTGAAAACTACTTTCTACTTTAAAATCAACATTTTTTATACAACTACAATTTCCTTTATAAAATCTTAGATGAGAACATCATTGCAATAATACTACCTTGATCGAGCATTCATTAAAATATCACATAATACTTCCATAGAGCAAGATTACGTTATAAACTTTCCCAGCTGAAATGTTATTTTAAAAGTCCCATGAAACTACATTGGTCTAACATTTAAATATAAGAAGAATGACCAATGATAAATCAATCCATCATGAGAAAATATATTTACCTCAAGTCAGTTGTCTGATTTTACAGGAAGTCTCTCACTAAACACGTGCTTTTCTGAAGAAAATCAGGAAAATGTAGAAACTGTGCTTTCTTCAATAACCAAGCTGAAATCTGAAATGAAAAAGATAAACTTTCATGAATATTTATCCCTCACTAGACAATTCACATATTCAGTCACTTCCTACAAGTAAAATCACTCAATAGAAAGTAATAATATCATCATAACCCCCCCAACAGCATTTCTCATATACTACCATTAAGTTAACGTTCAATGATAAAAGAACATTACATTATCAAAAAATCTATTTACCTTAATTCAATTGTCTGAATTTACACCGAGCCTCTCACTAAACTCTTCCCTTGCAATCAGGATCGCAAAGAACTGGCCTTTCTCACACACAGCAAATTGAAATCTGAAATGAAAAAAGAAAATCTTTTATGAATATTTACCCCTCGTTAGACAATTAGGTTCACATATTCAGTCATTTCCTACAAGTAAAATCACTCAAAAGAAAGTAATAAAGTATTTTCAAAATATAATATCATCCTTACCCCTCGCCCCACCATTTCTCATACATCATTAAGTTAACATTCATTAATAAAAGAACATTGCATTATCAAAAAATCTATTTACCTTAATTTAACTGTCTGAATTCACTCCAAGCCTCTCACTGAACTCGGATCCTCGTACAATCAGGATCACAAAGAACTGACCTTTCTCTTACACCAAATTGTAATCTGAAATGAAAAAACAAATTTTCATCAATATTTAGCCCTAACTAGACAATTAGCTTCACATATTCACTCTCTTCCTAAGGTAAAAACAGTAAAAAACTCATCTATTTACCACTGATATTTCTTGTAATTTTCAACACATACAAATACTGAAAGGCTGTTTGAAATTTCCTCAATGTCCTCAAACTCACTGAAAATTAGCCCTAATATTTCTTGCAATTGTCAACGCAAAAAAATACTCAAAGCGTGTTTGAAATTTCCTCAACCCAAGAGTGAATGAAAATTAGCCCTTTGAAATTTACGTATAATATTTCCTCAAGACAAGAGTGATTAGAAATGAACCCTAACATTATCGTACTAGTACAAGGCAAGTGTTAAAGAAAATGAACCCTAATATTATCGTACTACCACAATGCAAGCGTTACTGAAAATGAAACCTAATATTATCGTACTACCACAATGCAAGCGTTATTGAAAATGAACCCTCACATTATCGTACTACCACAACACAAGAGTCAAAGAAAAATGAATAGCAATATTATCGTACTACTACAATGTAAGCGTTATTGAAAATGAAGCCTAATATTATCGTACTACCAGAATGCAAATGTTATTGAAAATGAACCATGCACGGGTTTTCTCAGTGTTCCCACTTTCTTCATTCCACCAATTCATCCAACCGGCCTGAGCCAAAGTTCGCTAAAGATCTTAAAATTCAATTGCAGCTACTGAAAGAAGTCTGTTTTATAATTAGGCCTAACAATGATGGGATGTTTATTTTTGATGGAAGCCGACCTCCTTAGCAGTCACCCCAGCCAACGTCGCTGGACGCGAGACAAGATAGAAATACCCTGTCCTGAAAATGTTCAGACCCCCCAAAATGAAATATTCTGGCAGAAACCCTATACCCTATTCGATGGAAAAACTGTACGTCCTGTCCTGAAAATTCACACTCCCCAAATTAAAAATCCTAGCAGAAATCCTGTACCCTGTCTTGAAAATGTATAGACCTCTCATATTATCGTACTAGCATAAGCCAAATGCCAAAGAAAATGAAGCCTAATATTATCATACTAGCAGAATGTAAATGTTATTGAAAATGAACCCTGCGCGGCTTTTCTCAGAGTGTTTCCACTTTCTTCATTCCACCAATTCATCCAAGCGGCCTGAACCAAAGTTCCCTAAAGATCTTAAAATTAAATTTAAAAACCAAAATTCAGTTGCAACTACTGAAAGAAGTCTGTTTTATAATTAGACCTAACAATGATGGTTATCGTCTTTCCAGAATAGGAACATGTATCCGAACTGAGCCAAACTTGCCTAAAGGCCTTAAAAATTAAATTCAAAAGCAAAATACGATTGCCCACATACTGAAATTAGACCTAACAATGATGATTATCGTCTTTCCATAAATGGGGGCGGGCATGTATCCGAGCTAAGCCAAAGTTGCGTAAAGACCTTAAAAAGCAAGATTCAATCGCGCATACCCAAATTACAACTAATGGAAAAAGTCTGTTTTAAAATTAGGCCTAACAATGTTGTTTATCATGCTTTCAAAACGGCAGCATGTTTCAAAGTCTGTCTCCACCCTTCCAACATCCAAAACCCTCTAAAAGAAAAAGTCTTACCAAAATATCTAGCAGAAGATTCACCTACAAAATCCTCCAAAACCAATTGATTCACCTACAAAAATCTTAATCAAATATGATGTTCACGGTGTGCTAGCTAAGAAAACTAGAACACGAATGATAAGGTCTTGTTCTACAATAAGCTTATATTCAGATTTGGAGTAAAAGTAAATACTCGCTCCCCATTACCCAACCTAAATGTAAAATGCTTGCCTTCACTGAAAATGAGCTAGTCAACGAATCTATGCTGACCTGATCAACCAGCCTACACACTCGACCATGTCAGAGAATCATATCACATGTTTTTTATTTTCACGCTGATGAAGCAAACATGCACTTTCAATGACGATATGTAATATCCCAAAATTCCATGCTCTGTTAAGGTGAAAGATACAATCGATTATTTTAACTTCATTTGTTTCTGGATTTTTTTAATGCTCATAGCTTTATTGACGAAACATGTTTTATCTCCTCTCAAACACTCAGTGTCAATCAAACTAGACATTTTTTCATGTTTTATCAGCTTCAGTACTTAGAATGTTAATACAATCAATCAGGTGTATTAAGAAAAACATGCTTTTTTCCAGCATGAGTGAACTTGGGTACTTCCTCCTCTTGGCTTGGTTGCATTCAGACCATATGCAATTAGGGTGGAATGTCGTCCTCTGGAATTTCCACTCAACGGGGTAAATTGTCTCAACCCAAGCTTTATGACGTAGTTTCCAAGTGCGAGTTTCTTACAAAACCACATGGCAGATTTCTGTTTCTATAGCTGTTAGCCCCGTAGTAAGCAAACACGTGATA
>JAGDQP010043680.1:0-16146 GCA_022664845.1 Lepisma saccharinum | reverse complement strand
TATTGTCTCCCATTTGTACAACATACTTTCGTTCAAAATTATGGCACCGAATCTGTTTCTCATTTTCTTGATAGTACGATGTGACTTGGTTGTCACATTACGCCAATAATTCACCACTTCTTCCATTTTGTCCAATGAGATTGTATGTCATTGCAGTGGATCACCATTCATCGTCAATATTTGTGCACTGACACTGTCACCTTCGATACATTGCTCTTCCTCACTAGTTATTTCGTCATACCTATTATCTATACCCAGGTTATATCGTCGCGCTCAAGACTGATGTAGGAAGTAATCTCACAACCATTCGAACACAAGTTGGTCCGCTATCTCTTCTTCCGTTGCGATCACTTTACTGTATCTCGTGTCGCCTAAATTGATGTGCAACTGGAAGAGTCGGTAAACGTTGTGTCGATTAATTTAACTCATTTCACCAGAAATACAACAAAATGTACTGGCCTTCTGGTTATCGCTGGAACTGTTCTCCGTCCATGCTTGTTATCACTGGCCTGACGAATTTTACTTAAGGTCCTTTGTACCCGAACCATCTAGCGTTGTATCAGTAGCAAATCCTCCACCAGGTTTCCCCGTGGCACTGGTGTGTGAGATGTGTGGCTCTTTTAATTGGTAAAGGACATCATTGTGCTTGTCACCACTACTGCCCTTCGTATTTCAAATTAATAATTTCCTCCAAACACAACCTGTTACTTTTCATCAGTGTCGAGGAGATTGCTTTACAATATGACATCAGCATTCATTTTACATAGTAGGTTTTCTTTTCAAATTCGCTAAAGTGCGTGCATCCTGTTCAGTAATTATGTGGAGGATTTGCTCCAATTTCAAGCACAATCAATTTCATTACCACGCCGAACACTTGTTAACATGGTAGTGAAACGTTTCTGTATACATCTGATTACACACATCTGTCCATAGCAATGCTTCATTAGGATACATTACCATTTTGTCTGTTTGATGAACTTGACCTTGCATGGATTGTTATAAACGTCATGAACGGCCTTAGGAATCTAGGCTCCAAACCACTGCATTCAATGGGCATCACTGGTTTTGAACCCGTAAAAGCGCGGTCCGAAGGAGAATGTTCTTACCACTATAGCAAGCCGGAATCCCGCAATTGATTTTGCTTTCCAACTTCTCTTTCAACTTTGAACAGTTCGAGTGTTGCAAGAGAGAGTTGTCATGACGTTAATAAGAACATGTCTTTATGTGACATAGCGTTTTGCTTTCTTCGTTTACCCAATGTCATTATTATATTACAATTGTATGTTCTTCACTTCGATATTTATGTGGCTCTACACCCTGGTATTAGCACTGTTGGGAGATGATTTTTCTGTGTATTTTCTGCATGTACTACTCGTGCCATTTCCTTTCCCGCCCACTACTACTTTTATATGATTTCTAGTTGCATGTAAGTTCGCGAACGCGCAGAAACAATAAAATGACTTATTTGGGGAGCCATCTCTTGCCCATGGTAAGAGAGAATCATGGATCTCCGACATGTTCAGAAGTGAATTATGGATGCTGTTCCGGTGCGTTCCTGTATCGCCTGACATATTATTCCGGTATATGAAGTCTGGAAGAAATGCCTTGCATTATGTGTAGTACAAAACAGGGAGCATTTTCAACGCATTCTTTAGACGCCATATGGGAACATTCAGTTACAATAACTCTTAATTGACTTACCTTATGGGAAAAATAACTGCACAGGCGTGTTGGTGGTAAAATTCTGGTCTTAAAGCATATGTCACTTGACCCTCTTCCTATTTAAAATTTCGGAGCTCCATCCAAGATGGTGGATTTCACGATGGTTGCCATGATGCATACTAGTATCATCTGGTGTGGCCCCACCCCCTTTACCTCTATCCCAAGTTTCATCATCCTCCGTCAACCCGTTTTCAAAATACAATGGTGGTTCTGGATTGTACCTTACCTAGCTGATTCGACAGTTTTTCGATTTTCAAGTGCCACTACTCTTGAACTATATATGAAGGAGAAGTATTTTCGGTGTTTTATGCATATATTCGTAATGCTCTTTCATTTGAACTACATTGTAGCTATATTTGTTTCTGCGCGTTCGCGAACTTTACTTGTCAGATCATTAGATATCGACATAAGTATATTTGAAACAGCATCTAAATTAACTTTAGAGAGAGAGAAAATTGAATTCACATCTTAAGCGTGATTACTGCATCCAGCTTCACGTAATTAATTTTTATGATTAACTTTACTCATTAGGGTATACCTTCTGACTTTCGTTTAGTTTATATTTAATGTGACAATTGGTCTATTGAGCTTATTACGGTGAAATATCTTTTGGTTTAAAATTTTCTGCATATTTTTGGTAGAAGTTAAATTTTTTATCCATATATCCAACCTAAACATGAGCCTGAAGTTAATCGGGGCATGGTCTCCACTTGAAGTTTCACGAAACTTAGCGTTTACCCTGTGCAAAATTTAGTACTACAACAGTGCGTCTTGTGTCAGCTGTGTTACTTTTCATTAGATATTGGAAATATTTTAAGCATTTGAACTATTCCAAATGTTTGCTTCGCTATCAATTTGTACGTAAAATTCCATTATATAAGTGCGTTAATACGGGGACTGGTTTTGCGGATGGTTGTGATAGCTCTCACACTGCCTTCTAATTAAGGGGTTCCAGGTTGAACTTTTTCTGTGGAGGGACAAATGGCTCGGAACCCACTTTAAACTGTGGATCCCATCTTCTTATCCCATAGAAGGAAATGGCAAACCATCATGGGTTCAGCTCGCCCGGAGACCTTCGGGTCGTAGACCTGACCCTGGACAGAACACCAATCATCATCCACATAAATACATTACCAGTCAGCCGCTGGCGAGTACCACTGAGGAGATAAATTGAAAGATAGTAATCCTAGCACTTGTTTGGTTAGAAGGAAAACTAGGCAAGGTCAGAATAACTGACCTAGGCTGTTCAAATTCTCTATCCCAGCTCATACATAGGTATATACGTACTTTGATAACAGCGGGTAGCGCACCGTAACCCTCTGAGTTATAGGTGATATTTGCGGTATTAGGTGATGTTTTTGTCTGAGTGAGGGCGTGGAAAATGGAGATGAATGGCATAACCGTTTATGTATTCCAGTGTGAATAGGCGAAAAATTAGCGGAGATTTCAATAAGACTAGATAAGGGAAATATGCAATACATATACGTTTGTCACCGAAACAGGTAGAGGGGAAATTAATGCCCAAGCGTATCGCACCTATTGGAGTACTGAACATAAATACAGTGCCCCTCCTACCCAAAACCGTACAGTAAGGTATCAGGTATTTGAGTTTTATTTAAGGCTTTTACACAATTTTGTCTCAAGCCGTATGGATGTTGAGATGAATTGGTGAAATGAAGAAAGTGGGAGGAAACGGGAGAAGCACGAGAAAACCCAGGCACATGATGTATGTCCACCAAGAAGACAACACGGCATGAGCTGGGATCGAACCAAGGATCCCAAGCAACTCTACCACTGAGCCACCGCGGTCCCAGATACCAGGATAAACATACAAGCTACCAGGGAATTACCTCCCGTTTTCCTATACAAGCCCATAAGCCTAATATATTCCATAAGCCCTGGAATTATATTTTAAACGTAATTGTTCATGTAAATAGAGTCCATTGTAACTATAGCTTCTAATTCACTGTTCCTGCTTGAAAATTAATCCAATGTATTAATATTAATAATATAATAAAAACCTTTATTAGTTCGTAGTTTTGTCAAGTCTCCCTGTTTCAGGGAGTAACGTCGCGGACTTTGGATCGACAATGGGTAGCACGCGGGTTCGAACCTTGCGACCGACCACTATCTTTACAGGTTTTCCAGTTACATCAGGCGAATGCCGAATCAGTATCTTTAGCTGCACCATCCTTTCCCGCTACCCTATCCTGGCCTGAGCCAGAGATTCCTAAAGGCCATAAATAAATTTTAAAAGTCACTAGTGGTTACGTTCGAAGACTTCGGAATGCCATTATAGCGGAGGGTCCCGAGATCCTTCAAGTTCCGATTGAGTTGTAAAATTAGCATCAGTATTATCATACATTTTTGTACACACATTTTCAGACAAACTATAGACCCTCTTCAAAAGTTCTGGATCTTCTCCGAAAGATACGCCTCTGGCCGGGATGGTACCCTTGCTCTTACCTTTCCCGAACAAAATCAAATTCAGCACCTTCAATAATAAGAGCCGACCGCCGAAGTCGTTTGATCTGAGGCGTTAGGCCAGCGTTTGAATCCCGCCTAGGGCATGAATGTTTGCGCATTTTAACAAGCATTGCATTCACACAAACCGAAAGTGACGGGCTTGTGTAACTGACGGGCCAAAGTTACTAAAAATGGCTCATACAAAAGAATGTTTACCAAAGTTCTTTCAACAGTAAAACAAAGTAAGGGGGCTAAAGAAAAGACAGCACACACACATATTTTAAAATTATTGCACACTTCAATACAAAAATATTTTCCGGTCACTACATTTACAATTATTTTTGTTTTAATTGACTTTTTTAAAATATTGAGGTGAAATTTTAAAAATAGATTTAATTTTCTATGGGGCTGTAATTATGGTGCAAATTGATTCTGTATTTAGTGAGGTTCATCTTACGTATTTGTTTTAAATGTCATATTCTTTTAAATTTTGGCAACCATGTTCTGACAACAAACGGTTTGCTGTTTTTTGTTTACACGGTCCCCGTTTGTCTATCGAAAGGAGCGAAATCTAGACTGGAAAAGCAACCATAAAACAGTAATCCTTTGAACATATTTTTTAAGGTTCGGCAACAATTTCAGCCCGTTGAAAGTTGAAACTTCCTTTTTGTTAGAAAGTGTGGGAAATTGTGTCCACTTGCTCAAAAGAAGAAAAAATAACTAGCTTCAAATCGTATTTCCTGCGGGAAGGAACACTGTGAAAATGTGAAAACCGTTAAAGAATTTAATTCGACATGTTTAATGTTTGTATACGATACATTTCAATGAAACGTTTCGAGGGGACACTTGAACAATTTCGGGGGACAGTGCCCCCCCCCCCCAGAAAGAATGCCTGAATTCATCACTGCTCCATTTAGTAGTACAAGGTGTTCAGGAAAAGTCACAAACTTTCGGGGGTGATTGCTGACAATCCTGACATCGAAACAAGAAGAAAAATGGGCAGAATTCTGTGTCGTTTAGAAGATACAGTTCTGCCAACTCGGAGCGTAAAAGTCGACGCCGACAATGGGATGAAAATAAATAAGTCGCAATAAAGCAGAAACGATATATGAAATGAAAATATTGTTTGTGGGAAGTATCTTCCAACAACATGGTGGATATCAGAAGTGAAAACGTGATGTCACCAGGTTGGCAGTGTTGCTAACCTGGTATCACGTTGAATATTTTTCCATGCCACTATGTCGTTTTATTGGATGTGTTGCATTCCCTCATGATGATCAACAACACATGTCCAACATACGCTGCAGTGTTCCCAACTATGAATCATATTAGAGCTAGGATTTGTATTTTTTTCTCTTTGTCCTCCCGTGTATTATCCATGGTTCTTTATCATCACTAGGGCGTGCACCAAATTTCATAAACCGACGTAGTGGCATAGGAAAATGTTCAACGTGATACCAGGTTCGCAACATTGACAACCCGGTCACATTGCGTTTTCACTTCTGATATCCACCATGTTGGAAGATAGTTATCTCAAACAATATTTTCATTTCATGTATCGTTTCTGCTTTATTGCGACTTACTCATTTTCAACCCATTGTCTGCGTCGACTTTTGGGCTCCCAGTTGGCAACGCTGTAACTCCTAAACGACGCAGAATTCGACCCTTGTTTATGGAAATATTTTTATCTTGTTTTGATGTCAGCAATCACTCTACGAAGTTTGTTACGACCTTTTCTGAACACCTTGTATATTAACAACAGAAGAAGAGATAGCAGCAGGTCTCATGGGGAATGATCTCCTTCCACAGAACACATTTTATACTGCGTGTCATTAATCACTTATTGTCTTTCAGGACATAATAACGTGTACGTTAACGTTTTTACTAAAATGGCATGAAGTTCTTTCACAAAACTGAAATTTTTCGCATTTTGCACAAAAATAAAAGAGACGAAAAAAAACCTAATGCGAAAAAAATAATAAACCCTGCAATCCTTCACAAATTTCATATATCCTATTTCTACTCAGGTCTTTCATAGTGTACCGATTTTAGTCTTACCTTTGTATTAAAATTCTACAAGTTGAATGTAAAACTATTTAAGGGCCGTGGTGGCTCAATTGGTAGAGCCCTCATCTCTGGTGCTAGGGGTCGTCGGATCGATCCCTGCTCGTGCCATGTGGGCTTTGTGGTGGACAAACACCGTGTGCGTGGGTTTTCTCGGGGTGCTCCCGTTTCCTCCCACTCTCTTCATTCCACCAATTCATCCCATCATCATCCATACGGCCTGAGTCATAGTTGCCTAAAGGCCTTGAAATAAATTCAATTCAAAATTAGTTCTTTGAACTGCCATCTTCTGTTGTTTGCTGTGTTGGCGGATGTTTTGGTTTAATACAAGCAGATGTTTTGACCACATGAAAAATAACAAGGGAAAACACTTTTTGGATTTTGTAATTGTGAACACACCTTTAATACTCCACAGCACAACAAAGAGATTGTTTATACGTAAATCATGTAGATAGTTGTTATAATTGACGCTAGGTTTAAAATATTGCAGGTTAGTAATTTTAGGAACAAGGTGTTGAACTTAAAGCTCTAATCGTTCCTGTTTGGTGTGTGTGCTGTATCATGAAAGGAAATTCTTGGACATATGTTTTTTATCCAGTTATCCCCAGGAAATCTTTTTCTGCTGGTATAATCCCCTTATTTTCATCTTGTGAGTATTGTAAATGCCTTGTAATTGCGGGTGTATAGATACTTAGGTTCCTGAAAGATGCTAATTTTCTTCTTTAATGACAAAGACGTCTTTTCGAGTGATGGTGGAAAGATTTGTGGTGGACATCATGTGACTAGTTGTACTGTCGTTTGGAGAAGGGCGAGGGTTGTTAGGGATTATCGTGGATGAGGGAAAAGTGTTGTTCTCTTTCCCTTCTCCCTTCTTCCATTTCCAGCAAACATGAGCGTCACGTCTCTGCACCGTAATGAGTGCTACACGTGAGTCAGCTGACACTGTTGGTCCGAGCTGAGAAGAATTTTAACCGAAGTTGACGTGAGTGTTGAGGGGGAACAAGAGTTTGACAGAGACTCGTAGGGTGCTAATTGCAGTCCTCCACTAATTAATTCCGACTTCTAGTTTTTGTTGTAGCGTCTGAAGAAATTGTCACACGAACTAATTTCCAGTGGACGTCCAACCACTGGAGGGTTCTGGTCTCTGCTTGGCCTTCAACGTACTTTACTCTCTCGCCCTCACTCTTCTTTTGCTCTCTACATCCTCCCGTTTGTTCATACATCTCTATCTTGAAAAGCCTCTCATGTTACGAAATGCTTTGTCAGATGTAGTAAACCCGAAAGTGATCACTGCAGATGTTTGGCGCTCTCGAGCCGAACTCCACTCTCCAAACTTCCTGTTTTTTGGTTCCTCCATTTTTTTTTTTTTTTGCTCAAGATGGAAGTTTCTCTTCCATCAAGAAACAGACGTGACGTCTATTCGATTTTTTTTATCAGCATAGTATGTTTTTGACTGCATTGTTGGTAACTGTTTGAAACACAGTTGTTCTGTTTGGAACTATATTCAGCATCTTATCCTATTGCATATCTTTACAATTTACTGATCTTTACATTTCCTGTTCAATGCAGTATATGGTAAAATAATTGCTGCTTAAAGATTTTCTTGCAAGTACTAGAGCTTTTACTGTGTATTCTATTTTACTTTTTCCTTTATTCATTTTGCTTTATGCTGTAAAGTAGAAAAGATGTTGACCCAGTTCCCCTAGTATAGAACAGAGGCCCGAAATAAATAAAATTGCATGAACTAGTATTGCCTTCCTTAAGTTATTAATTCTGCTATCATTACTATAATTCCTCTCTAGACATTCATTTGGATCGACTTTATAGAATCAGTGGTATTCCATAAGTTTTAAGAATGTAGGTCAATGAAACTCAGGGATAAATTCTCTTTTGTAATCGATAAGAACGAATATCGTTTGTCACTTCTTCCAGTCCGGCACTTCGTCAAATTGATACTCACTCGCCATTTGCAAATAATTAAATTATTATTTTCTGGATGCTGTCTTATTTCAACGTAGAAGCTAAGGAACTTTCCATTATTTTATTAAAAAAAAAATATTACCACCAAGTGTCACACAAGTGAATCTTCGTTTTAATAAAACCCCATTTTGATTCACCTGTCGAGTCATTCTCTCACTAATAAGTGTAGAAAATGAGCCAGTATTATGGTAGGGTGGTACATTATCAATATAAGTACAAATTCGATCACTCGTAAGGAAAAGAGGTATATTTTATTCTTTGTATGTGACAACACCGATTTATAAGGTTTGATTTGTGACGTATGCTGTCATGTGCTTTGCGAGAAAATTTCACAAATTTCTGTGGAATATTGAAGATACCAGCATCAATTCTTTGTTGAAAAGTGAGTTTGACTTTGGTAGCTTTAGTTCCTCTTATAAAAAGGCATGTTTTTCTTTCTCTCATCTCTTTTCTCGGTGAACCTAAACCAATAAATTTTTTGCTGAATCATTGACACATGTTTTCTGTTTGTAACATTTGATAATTCTTGCCATCTAGTAAGTCTTAGCGGATCTACAGCTATTTCCCCTTGCGTGCACAAGGTGGTACATTTCTGATCATCGAAAATGGTACAATTTCGATCAGCCAGTAGTTGAATTAGCACTATTAGAACGCGAAATAATTTTACATCTGGAAGTAAACATGGCGTCCCGTTTATCATTGGCAAGACCGAAGTCACCTCCATAAAGACGATGTATGTGCGTTTTGTAATGTAAGTTACAACAGTGCTGCTTCACCTTCCAAAGGGGACTGGATATGGTGTCAGAGATGCAACTGTTAGTACCACGAAGTAGCCCTCTGTGTTGGAGCTAAAGGAAAGAAGCAGTTCATTTGCTGGAAGTGGTTGTAAATTGTTAAAACAGAAAATTTTCTTTTGATAGACATATGCCATACATTTTTATTAATTTTAAGCTTACTTACCCAATGTTGTTTCTTTAACAAAGAGTACGAGAACGGTAGAATATGTGAATATTTTGCCCTTTTTTGGTGGTAGTGCTATTATATGACCCTTATCTGTTGACCTAGTGATATATGGTTATCTGTTGACGTGTTAATATCAGATTATACTTTCACGTGATGGTTATAAAGTTTATAATATATGGAGTGCGGTGATGATGTATACATCATAAATAGTCTTGAGCTTCGCAATCATGGCCAAGCAACAGCGGGGGCAGTATCAGTAGGTTATAGAAGAAGCTGACATCAGAGGATGAAGAGGTAGTGGAGACATTATCATTAGTTGATAATGTAGAAGACGAGGAATATAGAGGAGATCGAACAATATACAGTTTCAGATAAAAGTTACCATCATTACTATCATCATCTTCTACTATAGTAAAGGAGGAGGATGAAGAATACGATGATATTAGAGAGATTTCTTCTTCTTTAGTTCCGATGAAGCAGCAGGAGGAGAAAAGAAAGAAGCTTGTGCTAGATAGAGTGAACTATCCTGCAAAGAAACGTTTTTTCTATGGAAATACGGTCATAAAGCACACATCCTTAGGAGCAGCTGCAGCATCACCAGGATCATCAACATTGGTGAAATCTGCCCGAGTATTAGTGAAATCTTCACCTACAGTACCAACAGCAGCAGCCGCATCAGCAGGATCATCAAATTTGGTGAAATCTAGCAGAGTATTAGTGAGATCTTCACCTGCCGTACCACCAGCAACACCAGGAACATCAGCACGAAGAATAGTTGGAGTAAGTAAGTGATCAAGTGAAAACTGAAGTGTAAGTGTAAAAAGCAATGGGTAGATGAAAACTGTATTAAAGAAGCGTTAAAGAAGTGGAATCCTCAAACCCCTGTGATATGCGTATTTAGGATATTTTAAAGATAAGGTGGTAACAGGAGAAGAAATTGAAGAACATTTCAGAAAAGCAGTGTGGAGAATTATTTAACAATCATCTACATAAAGTGAACTTTATCATATATATAAAGATGATCATCGTGAGGTGATTGATGAAGATGTGTGTGTTTTTTTAAAAATAAATATGAAATATGGTCTTTGGCGAGTGGTAAAATTGTAAATGTCAACTATAATGGATATGTTACTGGAAAAAGACAAGAAACGACAAAAGGAGTAAGTGAGAAGGAAGTGAAGTGAAAATGTCAGACGTTTTGTGTACATTTTGTGGTGATGTTTATATAGTGGAGGAATGTGTCCTACAAACTTCTCGAACATAGGTAATGACTGCAGATTAAAGATCTCTCATAATAACTGTATATATGAATTAGTTCATGCAGTCACCAAAATGGCGAAATTGAGTTTCGGATTTAAGTTCCTACAGTAAAACCTCTGTTAACCGAAAGAGCGTTTCACCGAAACGGCATAAAATCGAAAAAGGTAAAATTTGAAATGCTAACAGAAAAAGATAGAAGGTTTTTTTTTTTTCAAAAAACAGTAAACTTAGTTGTATAAGAAGTTGTCCAAGTGTAGAAACATTTAAAGCTTTATTAAAAGTCTGTTATATATGTAATCTAAAAATGTATTTTTTATCATTGCCTTCAATTTTTTCACTTTAAACTTTGAAAAAATACACATTTTTTTAACCGAAATTTTGGTTATCCGAAATGACCTCAGCCCCCTTTATTTCGGATAACAGAGGTTATACTGTATCCCTTAATGCAGTCCAAAAGTGATTGCGCGCTTGAAACCATTCATATATTTAGTGTATGTTTTTTTTTTAATTGCATTTACCCTAAGTTATTTTGTTTGCTAAGATACGAGCGCGCCACTGTATAGTGATTGCGGAACTCACCTATATTGTTAATCGAAAGAAATATTTAAAATGTTCTATCCTTTATTCTGAACTTTCAAAATCCATTTTTCAAAACTGATAACCCGCTCTTGAGTTGTTCTCTTTGTTACATGTATGTTTAATGAACTGTTGGGTTTGAAGAGAGTTAATCTAAGTAGGCATTTTAAAACGTACGTTGATTTCTGGAGAAAAAGTGTACGATGAACGTACATGTTTAATGAGCTTCTTACCAATCTGATGGCATTTCAGTGAATGTTTTTAGTTTTAATTCAATTTCTTAGGAAGACGTCACGGTTCTTTGTGTGTACTTACGGCACTTTCTTTTTCACTCTTTTTCTTTCTTCGACAGTCACTGGAGTCGAAAGCAGAGAGAAAAATTATCGCGGTAGATACTTTGGTTATGAAAATTCATTGCTTCTTCATCCATTTCGCAAATGCCTTGATTAATTCAGCGGAAAGAGGACAGAAGTGCTCGCTTTCCGATGAAGGGGATGGTTAAAAATGTTTTTTTGTAGAAGTAGCTGATCCTCTCATTGCATGAAAAAGAGAAGGAAAAAGAAAGACGGCTGTGAAAAGCAAGATCAACACGACAGCCCTTTGAAAATTTTCTTTGGACAAGACGTAAAGAAACCCCCTCTTCTAATCTACTCTGTTTTGCATATGCCACTTGAGCTCTCAAAGTCAAACATTTGGCGGCGTTTAAACTAGGTTAAGGATCAAACGTCAATCTATTCAGTTTCTTATGAATACGTTTAGCTTTTTTCCCCTGTTCCTCTGCTTTTTTAAGCGGAAAGTCTTTTTCAGTCAGAAAAAGGGAGATATTACAGAAAGAAAGAAGTAGGTAATCTTTTTCTCTCTTTTATGTATGTACATGTATACTTTTCTCTTTGAGTAAGGAATATTACAAAATGTATTTCTTTTGAAAGAAAGACGTTGGTTCTTTGAAGAATTTTCTCTTGATGACCGAAGCGCCGAAAGTCCAACTCGTAATATCCAGACTTTGTAAATTCAACAAATCTCTCTTCTCTCTCTCTCTCTCTCTCTCTCTCTCTCTCTACCCCCCTGCGTTTCACCCTATCCTACCCTTCATTTGCATTGACGAACAGTGTCGACGCAGCGACGCGTGAAAATATCGTGTGCCTATTGATCCCTCCCACACTTGAGTTCCGGCCACCACACTGCGTCAACACGGTTTTGCAAGTCATATTTTTGCACGATGAATTTCTACAAATGGAGTGACGAGTGGTGTTGTGGGAGCGTCATGTTGCGTGGCTAAAGTGTGTGTGTTAAAGCGTGTGTGTTTGTGTGAAAGAGAGAGAGTCGATCGGGAGCGGCAGGCTATTGGTAGTAATTTGCCACCTGACTAAAAGCTAGATATAATGCAGGAAACTAACTTGACTCGCTTGGCACGCTAGTTGACATTCTCAATTCCCTGTGTCTGCTGCCACCACACTCGCATACGCACACACAGAAACCACTCGTATACCCAAACCGTCCGTGAGCCAGTGGAAAGTAGAAAAGGGAGAATGTAGGGAGGAGGGATGCTGAATGCTGACGAGATTTTACGACGTAGGACAGCGGCCCTTATACTCACGGTAATTGTCGCATAAATTTGACACCGATTACCCCATTTCAGGTAGCATTGTGTAATTGGTAGGAAATTTGGTCGTCATCTTCAGTGGAAAGCATGTGGTAGTGGATATTAGGTGCAGATCTCATTGTTTGCTAAATCACAAAATGCCACTGATGGAAAATGTTTGTCCCTGAGGGAGGAAACAAAATAAAAAGCTAAGGTAGTAAATTTCGGTGTGGTAAACGTTGATTGCTTGATCTGTGTTTTTTTTTCTTTTTTTTTTTCGTAGCTCAATAGCTAGTTTTATTCACAGCCGTTGCATCTAAAGAGCGTTGTTGGGACATTGGTGATAGTTTTAGGAAATTCGTATATTGTATTTTCTTGTGGCCATCAAGGTTAATCTACACTTCTTTCATGTTCATCTTGGAAGTAATGGGGAATCGAGGACTGGGTTTTGCTGAATAGCAGTTCTCGCAAACCTTCACAACATATTCGTGTACTCCAATACTAATACTAATAACGAACAAGTCTTAGTAATACAGAATTCTACTAGAAGTATTTGAAATCTTAATGCGCCTTCAATCAGCGTGTTAAACGAGCGCCGAAGTCGAACAAGATTAAAGTAGAATGTTAATCCAAGATGCAAGTATCATGATAGTATGGTCAGAGTATACTTCATTATGTTCACCATTATTACCTTTGTGTGGGGCATTTGTTCGTCTGTATTGAAACTTTAAACTTTATTTTATATGGAACAGTGTAGTAACTTTTTAGTTCAGCCCGTCACGATTCGACCCTGTACACCTAGTTAAAATCCACAAACATCAATGACCCTGGCGGGAATCGAACCCGCGACTTTCGAGTCGTTGGCCTAACGCCTTGGACCGCATGGCTGAGTCGGCAGGTCTGTATTGAGAAGGTATAGTAGGTTCCAGAGCATGAAAACCTTCGGTGAAGGAACCGGACCCCCTATCAGTTGCGGTTAACCAAACATAGCCACGACCACCAGAAAGATTCCGACAAGAAATTCCTTCCACATGTCTGTGGTTTTGAAGAAATAATATGGTGACCTAAGGCTTTCGTGTTTTAGAGGGAAGAATACTGATTGGATTTCGGTGGTGACCCGATTCTTTCAACCATCGCCAACAACTGCTAGAGTGTCCATTCAGCTACTTCCATTTGCATTTCTTTCAAACCAAATGAAATGGCGTACTATCCAAATACGACTTCTGAAAAACCTGCGTGCGGGGTTTGTTTACAACTCTTTACATAGGGTTCAGTTTCAAAATGTCATTGCAACTTCTTGTCATCATTTTCTAATAGAAATGATCTTTGATTGAATTACAGTTAACGTTAAATTGGAATAAGAAATTGCAGCTGGAGGTCTGATCGTATTTTGTTACATTAGAGGAAATGTTTGTAACGGAGGTAAAAAGTTCAATAAAATTGACATTCCTAAAACAGCTTTTAAAAATTAAAGATAAATGTTGTAAGACACTAGGGCTAAGAGGTTTAGCTCGTCATTATAGTATATAGCATACGTATAATGATATATCAAATAATTACGATATTATTACAATTACTGAAACATGGACTAATGAAACTCATTATGACAGTGAATTATTTGATAATAGGTATACTGTTTTAAGACAGGATCGCAATATTAATAAAACTGGAAAGTCAAAGGGGTACTTATCTCGGTTCTTGAAAAATACAATCTGTATTTATTGAATAGCTGTGATGATCAATATGAGTGTCTGATTGCTAGAATAACTGTAAATGGAAGACCAATGTTTATGTGTGTTGTATATTTTGAACCGGTTTCAGGTATAGATTTGTATTATAATCTATTTGCATGCATTGAATCCACTTGTCCGCAAGGCAGTCCTATTCTCCTCATTGGTGACTTCAATTTACCGGAGATAACCGGTACCGAATTTGAGTTGAACAAAACACATCTTTAAAGTGTAGAAATTTATATAATTTTATAAATTTTTATTATTTGAGATCGTTCAACAATGTTGCCAATAATAATAATCGCACACTAGATCTAGTTCTGTCAAACCTTGAAAATGTTGAAGTTATTAGAGAATTGTTACCGTTGGTACCTGAAGGTATCCATCACCCATCTATAATAATAGACATAGTTAACAGAAAGGTCAAGAAAGAAAAGCAGAATAGTAACACTTATTACTACAATTTTAGGAAGGCAAATTTTATGATGATGTATCAGGAACTACAAGCTATCGATTGGGAATTCTTACAAGTGTATCGGAATGTTAATGACCTAGTGAGTAAATTCTATGATATTGTTTATGAAATATTTGATAGGTGTGTTTCCCTTAAAATAATTACTGTTTCAAAGTATCCGTGTTCGTTCACCAAAGATATTATTAGAAAACTTAAGGTCAAGGCATATTATCATAAACAGTCCGGGTCAAAACCATGAACTCAACACTTTTCTGTCAAGAATTTGCTCGATGACGTAGGGAAATTAAGAAAGACATTAGAATTGCCTATAAGAGTTTTATAGTTAACTCTGAAAATAATATCAATTCCAACTCGAGCGAGCTATGGAATTTTGTCAAAAATAAAAAAGGCACCTACCGCCAAATGTATTAAAATTTGAAGGTCAGGAGTTGTCTAGCAGTGATGAGATAGAGAATGAATTCGCTTAGTATTTTCAGTCGGTATTTCTATCCTCCTCTCACACATATAATAATCTTAATGGTGATGTTGTTAGTAATAGAAATGATGAAATAGGCATACCCTCATATGTAGTTAAGGGATGTGTTGATATATTTAAATATCCCCTATTGATAGCATTTAACTTATCCCTAAAAACATGTACTTTCCCCGACAAATGGAAATCTGCCCTGGTTTGTCCTATCCCAAAATCGAATAATAGTAGAGACATTAATGACTTCAGGCCAGTTGCAATATTACCAACTTTTGCAAAAGTATTTGAACAGATCTTATACAAGAGAAGTAGTAATCATATTCAACCAGTTATCTCATCTAAACAGCATGGCTTTGTTTCTCAGAAATCCACGGTAACAAACTTAGCAGTTGTTACGGACTACATAGCAAATGCATTGGCTGAAGACAAGCAAGGTGATGTGATTTATATTGACTTTGAGAAAGCATTTGACAGAGTTAATCACAATATATTACTGAAAAAATTTAATCAGTATCACTTCTCACCCACTGTGATTAGGCTGCTCTATTTGTACTTAACAAATCGCAAGCAATCAGTTGTCTATAAAGAATACAAATCATATGAATATTCTGCATTCTCAGGAATTCCTCAGGGTTCGAACCTAGGACCTTTATTATTTCTCTTATTTGTTAATTATCTTCCTGATTATGTGCCTGATAATGAAAAATTGTTATTTGAAGATGACTTTAAAATATATACAAAAGTCAACTCTATCGGAGACTGCATAAGGCTTCATTTAGCAAAGCTTAGATAATATTGCAAACTGGTGTGCTATTAGGTAGATTTCGAAGAAAATATACCTATTGAGATCGGTACGATA
>JAGDQP010043678.1:0-16146 GCA_022664845.1 Lepisma saccharinum | reverse complement strand
TATCATATTCGATTTTCTGTTCATCGCAAAATCCTTCCATTTTGTCGAAATCTGCTCTCTTCAATGGACGAAATTTAATTTCACTATTATGTTCAATATACTGGGGCTGTGAGATTTCTCTTTAGTGTTTGGACAAACTGCTGTGTTTTTGATACTATATATAAGGATTCGGAGTTGCTTGCCTGGCGACTTCAGTGAAATTGTAGGAGAAAGCTATCAATAATATTCGATTCTTTTGTGAGCACTCCGAATTCACTTTTTACTCGGAAAAGTAAGTAAAAAAAAGGCAGCGAAATATGAGGGTTACCACAAAAGTCATGGCAACTACTTTTTTTTTTTTTACGAAAATGGTAATGAATAAACAGATTCTGAAATATGCAAATGGAAGGTTAGTCCATATGCAAACGTTACATGTTAGGAGTTGGATAAACACATATATCACCATCAGGATATAACACGAAAAAAAATGACTTCAAAAAGTTGTCGTTTAATACGTGTTTTACTTCAAATTACGAATTACGCGTATTGTAATTATGAGTAAAGGGCAGAAACATATACCCTTGGCATCTTAGAGTCCTTCGAAGTAGTCCGCTAAATAATCTACCACACACTGCCAACGGTGCGGAAGGCGTAGTTTGTAATTTGAAGTAAAACATGTATGAAACATTTCTTGTAGTCATTTTTCTAGTGCTATATAACCTTTGTGATCATTCAACTTAACATTTACACATGAACTAACCTTGCATTTGCATATTTCAGATTTTTTAATGCGTAACAATTTTAGTAAAAAAAAAAAAAGTTGTCATGACCTCTGCGGTAACCCTCGCATGTACACACAGTCGAGCGGGTACGCATACTCCCAATTAAAAAGTTCCTTTTTCTTTTACCTGTTAGTAATCCTCGGGGAAAGTACGTCTAATTAAGGCAGAGATAAAAATTATGGTTAACATCTTTCCCTAGTTCTTCTTTCTTCATTTCTCGTTCCCCTTCTTTCTTCTTTTCCTATAACCTTCTCCAATTCTCTATATATGCTTGTACCACTATCCCAATTCATAGGTCTAGTGTACCTATTTCTTTAATCTTCCTGCCCTCATTCCATTTCCTCACTACTTGAAGATTTGAAGTAAATAATGCCCTAAGAACCATTTTCCAACTTACGAGAAGAAAAACGCTTTTGATATTTTATTTGCATATAAAACAGCACATCTCACCATTTATAAACAGCCAATAGAAGAATTAATCAATGTGCTTGGACCTTGATTCTGAGACATGCTATAGGTCTCACAGTGTAATATTTATGTTTCTGCAAAAACGTAATTTTCACCAAAGAAGGAAATTAATACTTCAAGTCATCAATTTTCTGCTTTCTACTTCTATCACTTCCGACCCTTTCCAATTTATAGAGTTTTCCGAATCCTGTACATATTTGAAAATTGCATTAGTGTCTCTTTGAAGGCGAACATCATCCATATGCTGTCTCAGTTTCTCATTTATCTTCTACTTTTTCTCAAATATATTCTGTATATATTATGTCACATTCTACACAATATACCATATATACTACCCCTCTCTGTTCCCGTTCTAATTTCTTCTTTCTGTTGATTCTTATTAAATCTATTATTTTCTTGCCTGCTCCAGTGTACGTGCTGATTCATGCTTTCCCAAGTATCTTCTTAATTTTCAGTTATAATTTCTACGCTCTCAATGCCAAACTATTTCTTCTTACGGTTCTCTTCTTCTTTATTCCTTTCTTCGTTTCTCCTCTTCTCTTTTGGTCTATATTTTTACGAACCTTTGTTTTTATCTTATTGTGTGTTCACGCATTGTCAGCATTGCGTTCTGTGTATATCTTATCACGACACGAAAGCAAGGCCTGTATGTTTTTACAATATCCAAGAATATTTTAATATCCAAAGAGTGAAAAAGTAATATTAGTAACACTTTAATTTTTATTATATTGCTATAATTTGATTTTATTATTATTTATAATTATGCTTGTTGAAAGTTAACCTTGATTATGTTGTCAAAGAAGAACTTGGGTGACATGCATCAGTTCAGTTCAGTCTCGACCATTGACTAAACATTGCAAGAGAGATATTAGTCGGCTGCGGTTGCACATTTATATAGGGATGGCAAGGATTGCTAGGAACACGAATTCACAAGAGGAGGTGGTTCCCCGAATTTTAGGTGTGTTAGTAAAATTTATTGGGTTATGGGCTTATATTTTATTGGGTTATTCCATCAAAGCTACGTGCACACAGACTTGGAGTTATTTTATTGTGACCAAGTCAAAATAATTCACAATTTGCTCTTTGGCAATTGTTGAATTTCTTAAACGATGGTTCGCTCGATATGGAAATGGGACAGAGTCTGCTCCACGGGGGGAGGGGACTAAGTAAGCCTATTGCTTGTGCCAGTACCACACCCGTGGTCTAACGAAGGAAAGAAGCAGAGGTGGTAGGAGGGTTTACTTGCCTTTGGGCCCTTAGTGTGTCGGTAAATTTTAATATTATATGTTGGTTAGAACTTTCCGCCAACTTTGATACGATGTAAGAAGGTTGTATGAGTATAAGGTGACACGTATATGAGATGATGGATATGTTTAAGTGTATATTAAAAGGAAATATTTATAACTGAGAAAGAAATAATAAATTAGGAATTATACATATTATAATAAATGAGTACATATATACTAGATTTGAATAAAAGGTTATTAATTACATGGAAAGTCATCAGGAGAAAAGTATATTTGAAAACTAATAATTGACAAAGCTGTGAAGAAAATCAAAACCATACTTATCAAATAAATCAAAGCGAATTTGCTTTTAAACCAAAAAGGCATTGGTATGTTTTGTTTCCGCGGCTAGCAAAGCCTTTTGTTTACCAGGTTGAGCTTCCTGATGGCCAATTCAGAGCTGTACACAGAATAGGAAAGAGTAAAAGGTCTTAATAAAAAAATGCGAAAAAGAAAAGTTAAATAATACGGAAATCCTGATATTGTCAAGCTAAGAATTTTCCCCTTTAAATTCAGTTAAGTTCCCTCAGCCGTATATCCCGGTGATAAAAGTTATTTGTTTCTTCCTTTCTTCAATTCATTATTTCCTTTTTTCTACTTTTCTCCCTTGCGCTCTAGCGGACACACTTTGAAGTAGTACATCGACATAACAACGAACAGATGGCTGCCACAGTACACAAGTGCGTATACAGCGGAAGACTTACTTGTCGACCAATTTCCAGAAGATGGGCAGCCCTGTTTAGTTGACGGAGAGCTTGGAGTTGACTGGATATTGGAGTTGACTGGAGGGTCGTTTAAAGTGCGTAGTGGAAGATAGAAAAGAAAGAAAAAGCCCAACGAGACATGTTAGAGAAAAATAGAGTGGAAGAAGGAAATTGAAAACAGAATCCTCAGAGTAGAGACAAAGAGAAGAAAAGGAAACTATAGTGAATGTTATATCACCGATTTGCAGACTGTTTGTCTTAGAGGACCAATGTAAAAGACAAAACTAAAGAGAAAAGCAATACAATCGAAAAGGATCCCGGAGGATGGAACTAGGACATCTTTTCTCTTTTCGTTTTGTTTCTTCTCTTTTGACTGTAAATTTCTTTTAGATTTTCCCCTTTTCTCCCAGTAATCTATTTTGCATTCTGAAGAGACTTTACAAACCAAGAAACAGCCGGAGACATATGGGACCAATGAGAATTTATATCTAAAGCAAACTGTCCCTTTTCATGGAAAAGACCTCCAGTAAAACGAGCTTCTCCAGAGAAATATATTCAAAATATTTCTTTGGATAAGAAACACTTGGTTCTCAGAAAATAACTTTCATCCATTAAGCGTTCAGCTTTCACTAGGTTTCCTTTGTAAGATAAAGATAAGTTAAAATGAATTTTATAGGCGGTAATAGCACTATGGCTTACGCCTGTCCCGTAATTCCCTTTGTATTTTTTGATTCAAAATATACGTATGTTCTGACCAAAGCACAGCAAAAAAATCGTATTTATATATAACGCAAAGGCGAGTACAATCTGAGGACTACAGAATACAATCTAACTAACTAAACAACTCTATGGCTTATGCAACTCTCAAGTTCATCACCACAGTAACAAAGGTTCACAATTGGATTCTATCCTGAACAATATCATGCCAGTTTTCATTATCTCTCGAAGATCTCTTCTAATATTGCTCTCCCAACAACGTCTCGGTCTTTCAAAGGTGTTTCCCCTTTCGGGTCCCAAACCACGTTGGAATATAATCTTCGTTTTTCCCATCCAAACTGCATAGCCTACCTTTCTTAGTCATCGCGATTTCATTATTCTTACAGCATCGGGTGAGTCTGTGGAGTTCATTATGCAGACTCATCCAGTTTCCGGTCATATCGACCCGTATAACTTTCTCAAGACCTTATTTTCAAAACTGGTAATTTATGTTTATCTGTTACGTTCGTACTCCGACTTCTGCAATCGTAAAATAATACCTGCAGAATAACCGTTCAGTATATTTTCAATTTCAACTTGCTTGATATTAATTGTAAGATTAAGACATTCTGTATAGTATAAAAACATGCGTTACCTGATTCTAAGCGACTTTTTATTTCTTCCTTGGCTTCGTTTTTCCTTCTTACATCTGCTCTCAAGTATTTCGATTTATTTATTTTCTTGATGATTTTATTATTAATTGTTAAGTATCTATTTGTTTCACCCACTCTGTTTCGGCTAATTATAATGTATTTTGTTTTATCTACGTTCATCTGTAGACCTATCTCATCGCAAGCTTCAATTATGACAACGGTGTTACTATGTAGTGCATCTGTACCGTTCCCTATTAAATACGATGACATGATAAATGATGTTTATTAAATGCCATTTTTGACATCTCTAACTCAAATGTTGTAAATGATGAACAATTTCTTTATGAATCCCCAGGTTGAAGGATGTTTGTTTATATTAGGTTTTGTTAAATATGTCAATTCCTTATCCCTAGCAAGGTTTGCAAGGTAAACTATTGAGATTATGAAATTTACTTTTGTACCTATCCTTTGAGTTATGCGTTAATGTATGCAGTGAACTTCAAGCGTTAGAAGCTACGTTGTAAACTTGAAAGCAAAGATACGCTAACTAAAGCTGTAACTGGTGTTAAAATGTTGAATGTTAAAAACAAATAGATAAATTTATTTTAGCACCTGGTGTGTACAAACGTACGTAGGTACAGCAGTTCCTGCACATTTGATGTGAGACATATACCGTATTTCTTCGAATCTAAGTCGCATATTTTTGTCAGCTTTTGGATGTCCAAAATTAAGATGCGCCTCAGATTCGATTCGATGTATATATAAATATATATATATATATATTTTTTTTAACTTTCCTTAAAATTAACGATAGCTGCATTACAACAATCAACATTTTGTTTTCCTGATACGAAAAAGATCAGCGGAATTTTCCCCCGTTAAATGTTTAAATAAACACCGCAGTGGTTAACAGCTTCAACATATGAATAATTCGAAAATGTTTTTTTTTTTTCCTGAGAAAACGATGCGAAAATTGAGGTGCGCCTTAGATTCGATGGCGTCTTCGATTCGAAGAAATACGGTGTAATGATTATAATATTATCATAGTAAATTAGTCGGGTAATAACGCTAGTACTTACTTTAAAATATTAAACGCTGAAAGAAGCTTTAGGGCATTTAAACTCACTGCTTACTTGTGCCGTATGTTTCATTCATTATGATTGTATGTCTAACAAGTAAACATAGCACCATTCGAAAGAGCACCAAATAAAAATGAAAACAGATATTTTGCGAGTATTTAAAAACGAAAGTAAAACGTGGTTACTTAAAAAAAATGTACAGATAATTGTGTGTTTTCTTTCTCATAATAGACCATTACGATTTGGTGAAATCGTTTTCTTAGCTGTTCTATCGAACAGCGTAATGGTAAACTGTGCATTTTCATCCATCGAATCCATTTTTTTGCTCACTGCTGCACCTCTGTTATGTTGTCTTGCAACTAGACTTGGACCAACTTCCTTCCCATAGGTTCTCTCCAACCCGATCCCAGTCTCATTGCAAAAAAAGAAAAAGAGTCGAGACATCGTTTCGTGGCCCATGGCCTTAGTTTCATTTTTGTTGTGTTCTACTAGAGATTGTTTTGTTTTTCTCGAACTTTGATGTCATACTGTTCTCGGGATATCTTTGGATGCTCTACCGAATTTTGCTAAGCATTTTCTGAAATGAAATTCACAAAATCGTAATGGTCCCTTGTCAGATTGTTTCGACGCCACCAAGAAAGAAAGAAAAGAAAGCAGATATCTTAAAATATTCTAGGAAATAAGAAAACATAGTAATGGCTATGAGTAACATGAATTAGAAGGTAAGATGTAGCGAAGGAACAATATCTTAAAATATTCTAGGAAATAAGAATACCGGGAGAGTTTCTTACTCATCAAATTGCTGCAAATAAGATTTTTCAATATACCAGTTAGAACCATAACACTTTTTACTACTAGAAGAAGAAGAAAAAGAAAGTACGAAAATGTTTTGCTGATAACGTATACTGACAATGTGGTGTATCGACGATGTGAATTCCGTTATGTTGTCCAAGGTATTGAAAGAATACGTCATTCACACCTTCAGGGTAATTACGGAGAGTCCGAAGAAGATGACGACGTAAAACAGGTAAGTGTACTTACTTTGAAGATAATAACGATGTTTGTTGCCGAATGTTAGATAGCATAACAGTATGTATGGGAAAGGAGGGTAATGGTACGTGGTCGGACAAGAGTACGCAGTTGCTTTTTCCGGCAGTAATATATCAGATTACAGCTCTTGATATTCTGAAACGAATGGTGCAAGTTTGAGCTGCCAAGGACAAATAATGTTTGAGTCCAGATGTCGGCCATCATTCATATTATTTATTTACCTCATACTTTCTATTGTTTCCGTCACTTTCACCAGGCAACACCATAGAAGCACATCTTGCTGAGGCTTTAAAGAGGTGCTTGGAATGACTGCGTTCAGTAGGAGAACTATGAAGAATGGTGTAATAAGAAGATTCATTCCTGGATTTTTTCACTCTCATAAAGTTAGAATACATTGCAGTATACCCATACACAAGTGTTCATAAACGTTGAATGATAAATAAAGGCTTGGTAAAGAATAATAAATTAAGTGCGTACTCTGACCTCCTTTTCCCACATCTGGTTGACAACCCTAGATCATTCTTTCAACAATAAAATAAAACTTTTGAAATATGTATATTTCTCTGCTTCTTACATTACAGAGTCTACCAATATTTGTGAAAGCTACTTCAGTGTGCGTGGAATAAATATCGAGCATAAAGTTACATTGAGATTTCATTAAGAGAAATTGAGTTAGCATGAATTGCTTTTCTAGACTAGAGGGAAAAAAAAGGCAAAGGCAAATAATAAACCTAGAGCTGATGGAGAAGCAAAGTGGTAAGTGTGTCGAGAAGTGAGTGCTGAGGACGGAAAGGGAGAGCGTGACAAAGATGAGAAGGTAGGAAATACTGAAGGGCAGAGGGAGAGGAACAGATATCTTTTATCTCCCGCTCAGAAACTTTTCGCTGTACTTAGTAGAGGTATTAATAGAATGGAGGCGACGAATGATGCTGTAATAAATCCGTGTGCTTGTTGCTAGCCTTCCATTGCCCCGTCTTTCTCTCGTAACTCCTCTCGAAACTCAAAAGCTTAACTGGGCTGATACACGGGTGACCTACTTGTCGCTATCTTCAGTAAAAGCGCCGCTTGCAAAGTTCTTGCTCCCTAAAACTGTTGACTGTTGATTTGATTAAAGCAACGCAATTCTCCTTAATTAAAACTTTTCAACTGAAGACAAAACTCCTGTCCTCAGCTCCGTGAGGGAGAGAGAAAGAGAAAACTCGAGAAACGGAGTAACAGAGAGAGGGACAAACTAAACGGTCGAGAGAATCGGCTGTAAAAATTGCGAAGGTGAAGATCGCAATGGGAAGAGAAGAGTTCTTAAAGTTGTTTCGTGTTCACAGAGCTGTGTAGTTTTTTGTTATCCATTATTTAAACGGTTAATCATTAACGGCTGGCTGTTCGGTACGTGTCGTTAAGCTTTGTTCGCCAGTTGGCAAGAAAAAAATAACGTCAAATGACAAATTTATGTTTACTTATCTTGTTAACACTACATCAACACAGATTTCTTAGTTCTGGAGGATTTTTGTTATTCATACTTTCACGTCTTCTCTCACATTCGTCTATAAAGATAGTTACAAGTGTAATCTTATTAAAAAGTTTTCATTGTTTTCACAGGAGATCTCATTTTGAATGAATAGGTAAATAAATTTTACATCGTATGTTCTCGTCTTAATTTTATTAGGGAAATGTAACAGTTCTCTAATATTATAACAGATAGCTACTTTAATAACGCAATTTATGTTTGTTCTAACGTCATCAAGATTTCGTTATCCAAATGTGTCTGAGAAGTTAACTAATTTAACGTTTAACAATTTTTATAATTAATTTTCATAACATCCACAATCGAACCTTAGTTTAACATTCCTCTCGATCTACGAAAAGGGTAATTGATGTATCAAGGGATTATAAAACAGTCTCTATAATTTATATTTATGAAAGAGAACAAACAGAATTTAGCAAGGAATTAGAATTTTTCCTATTACCTTTCTGGCATAACTAAGATGTAGGATGTTCCTGTTTTCCTAAAAATAAAACTTTAAACTTGAAGAGTTATAAATACGTAGTGTACGGTACTTCATTGTCGTAAAAAAAATGTGCAAGCCTTTCGCCGGTACTCTTGAATATAAACCTATTAGCAATGACACTTACTTAATATAATAAATGAAACTCGGCTGGGGCCTTTAAATAAAGCAAATCCACTTCTGCATCCTCTCTTGCCCTTCTTCATCTGATCTTAAATAGGTCACTTTCAAGATTTTCTTCTACTCTCAAAGCACACGGAAATCGCATAAGAATACTTAAGGGCTTTAGTCTGGATATGCCAGAATCTCCTAATAAAATCTGTGAAGTTCACTTGCGTAGATAATAACAGTATGAGGCCTAACGTTATCGTGAAATGGAATAAACTCTCAGTTAAGAACCAACATCTCTTTGTTTTGATGTGCTACCGCAACTATGCTAAATATCTGGTGTTGATGCTGCGATCGGCAATAATGGTGGCACTTTGGTCCAGGAATTCTGCAAATATAAATCCACTGTAATCGAATAGCAGCTTTATTATTACTTTTCTTATATTTCCCTGTGTTTGCTCTTCCTGGCTAGGAGCGAGTTTGCCAATTTACACAATTGAATTTTAGTAATGGCTTTTAAATATCTAAGGCTCAGGTCGGGAGAGGAGAGGGGAAAGGATGAGGAAAGTTACCAGAGCCAAAGTTGAAGATGCCATCCCAGCATTTGTCAGTTGTGACCGAGGAAGAACTTTCGATGGTCGATCTCTGGCATTAAACCCATGATCTACCTAGGCTCTAGCACTGAGCCACGGCCACAGGGATATTAAAAATGGGAGTGGGACGGCTGCAACCAACGTCCTCAATTGAGAGATACAGGAAGTAAAAATAAATGTGTTTGATTTATTTAACGGATTACTGAAAAGATAATTTTCAAATTCATGATACAAACACTGGTCTGAAGCACGAATTCTTAATCCTAAGCTACGAACAGTAATGTAAATGAAACTACTTAACTCTCCTACCAAACTTATGTAGATTTCAACTTCAAACTTTGTCTCTGAAATAATAATTAGAAAACATTGGCCCACCCTTATGCTGTTTCTAACCAAATGACACATTTGAATCGCTTTGCTTAGTCCAAGAAATAATTTCTACGTACTGCAACTAATCGAAAAGTCTACAAATTAGAGAAAGTGACGAACTAAACAACGTAGTTGTAAAGAAGATTCACAAAACAATATATAAATAATTTGAAGGTAATTATTTATTAAATAGGACTGAAGTATTCTTCGTCACTATAGTTCATTGCATATATTCGTGAAACATCATCAGAATTATACCATTCATAGGTCATTGTCATTTCACTCAGGTTAATAAAACTTTTTGTAATAATATACAATTAAATCAGAACGTGTTTTAAATTAAGAATTAAAATGTCAATAAATTTCACTACAAGTCCAGTTTTGTCAATTTTCATATTTTCGTGACTCCTCCAACTAAAAAGTACTTTCGAGCAGTTAGCAAGGTCCTCGTGCATGCATCTCGATAACGGATTTATTCTTCATTTGACACTCGTAGGCAAGGTTGTCATGCACCTAACACAGAAAAAGTGTACCATTTTGGGTCATCAATGGTTGTTTCCGGCCTTCAATTGTGTCGTACATCACTTAAGATAAATAATTCAGATTCTCTTCATAAATGTATCCAAACACAATAAAGAAGTAGCAGCAAAACAAAGTCAATCATCTTCATTAAAAGACAATGGTTCTAGTTATGATTCGCTACACATGACGAAGTTAAGGGTTATACTGGTGGTACAAGATCTCGTCCTATGTCAAAATGCGTGGAACGACATAATCGTTCTCAAATCGCTAGCGGTCCAGACACTGTTTACAAAACCGGACACATGATATATTTTGTTCTTTAGCCGGCGTCATGGTACCCACTAGGCAAATCTTACAAAAATGCATGCTGTTGTGCATAGGCACAGCCAAAAACAGAGGCCGATTGCTCCTATGCAATATGGCTCTCGTCCAGTACTAGTTCATTAACGAGCATGGTGTTTGTTGCCGCATAGGTTTGTCCTGATCGTAGGTCCGCCTCTAAAGATAGCATGTCAATCGAGGAACCTAATCCTAAACCTATGAGAGACCTAATCACACCACATTATTCTTCGTTAAAAATCAGTCATACAGACACTGACACACACTGCACTACCTTACAATTGGCTAACCCGTACCACAATACAAGTCGTGTGACGCGTCATTTGGTTTCACCTAGTTACGATTGCTTGTGGGAACTATGTGTTACCAGCGCAGTGGTGGGAAGTACTAGCATGTTCATACATTGCTTTCTTTTACAAGTTTTCTACCTCCCTGATCGTTTCCTATTTACTGCTTAAACGTGTATATAATTTCTTCGATGAGGCCATTTTGTTATATGATCACAAAGTTTGAAAGCTTTCCAGTTGTTCTTCTTGAGTCCTTGCTGAAGTTCAGATTCTAAGTTTTTCGTAAGATCAGTTCAAATAAAGTAAAAAAATAAGTTTTTAACGGAACAATAAAGTGAATAAACCTAACTTTGTTTTCTGGAAAACAGATTTTATATTACTAGTGAATTAAAGATGTCAACTTAAATTTTAAACGTTATCGCCTTCTTCAATCTCGGAACTTTGTCATCATGTTGAAATAGATGAAAATAGAACTTGCACTTTCTCTGCGCACGAAAATAAGAAGAAAGTATAAATAAACTGATTAGAATTTTAAAATGACTGCAATATTTTGAAGCTGCGAAAATAGGAAATGGTTGGAATTTATTAAAACTCATATGAATATTTTATCTATCTATCTATCTATAATGAAAGTGTACCCCTTGTTCATGTAAGCATACACATACATGCAGATATGTTTGAATACGTAGATACATATTTTTCTGTGTGTTACCTCTTGATTACTGCATCATGGGCCAAAGGATAATCGCGTGATTACAGTAATTGTTTCCGCAGTAATCATTGAAGTGTTGCAAATACATGACGGGAAACACATTGCGGTTGTCCATCAACTAACTATATTACAGACAGGAAACTTGATTTGCGATACTCCTACCTCTTTAGATTGTATATGTGTCACTGCTTTAGTTGATTATTCAGACATACGTATATTATCTAGTATAACAGTGGGGGCTTCCATTTCCATTTTGCATTAATGGAAAACCATGCTGTATATATTTAAGGAATACATCTCTCTTTCTTTCTTGTTTAAGCTATATATTTACACATTATTATTATTAATACTTTCACAACTATGAACTGTCCAGTTGACCTATAAGTTAGTGGTGGTGTTCTGGTTTGGCAAACAGGAGCCGTGAGTTGGATTTAAAGCGAATCTACCATCTTATTACTTACATGATAACATTATCATTGTTATTCCATTAATCCTTTGCTTATTAAATAAGAATATTACTTCAAAGAATATCATTATCAAAGTTTGATGCGAGATGGGTGTGAAAAATAATAGATTTTATTTAGGATTAGAAGAATATGCCTAATTTACCTAATAAAACCATTTCTGCGCCACCGCCGCGAGAAATTACGAACGCGGGAGGAAGCCCTGATCCCAGCCCAGAATCGACACAGGTTATACTTTCTATATTGTGTCAGTTACTTTGAGGAATATGAGTTAGCTATCGTTTTTGTCATTGGAAATTAATTAGAACAGTCAAAACTCAGCTAATCACTTTCCTGTACCTGTGTTCTGCTCACAAACTGGTTTAAATCCCAAATATTCTTCGGGGGTGGGGGGTGAAATTGTGGTGGTTTTCTATTGCATTGTATAGTCCTTAAAGAAAGAAATATAAAGTTAAAAGTTGATTACGAACCACGGCATTTAATGTAACTCTACTGGAGTAATACATTTAAAATCTAAAATTGATGTTTTGTCTTTAAAAAATGTTATTTATATAGGCCAGTCTAGTAACTTTTAACTTCGACTCGTCACGATTATCCCATTTACAGCCAGTTAAAATCCACACCAATGTCCCTGCCGGGACTCGAACCCTGGACCTTCTAACCGTTGGTCTAACGCCTCAGACCTCACGGCTACCCGACCGGCATGTTTCATCTCCAGTTTTAAACAGAAGAAGAGTAATGCATTCATGACCAGGGAGTGTCCGGTGAGGTGAGATAACAAAGATGAATTTGTTAATATATGTAAGTAAAAAAGTGTGTCAGAGGGTATGTGGATGCTGGTGTGTATGTACGGTGGTACTTGTTTGATCAATGGGTGGTCGAAAATAGCTGAAGCAAGATTCCGTGTAGTAGACCTCATATCAATCATCTGGGTGTCAAATTTGTTAGCTTTATAAACTGACAAGGGGACCTTCGCCGACTCAATTGCCTGCTGGGAACAGTCAGCAGCAGTCGTCGCGGTGATTCTAACGCCCAACGGTCTATGAGATAGAAGAGAAATAAAGAAAAATAAAAAAAAATCAAAGCCACAGATAGCGGAATAGTGGTTAGTGCTGATGTATTGAGTTACCAGTGCATTAGGGGGAAAACAAGCATTTAGACAGATACATGGAAAGTATTTCTCTACAGGAAATTAAGGATAAAGGAACATTGAACGACCACGATTAATATCTAATGTAATCTATATATGTTTTACAATTTAGTAAAACTAGAAATATTCCGGTTATAAGTAAAAACGTGTCATGTTTGAACATGAATTATACTTCATATTTTCGTTATTAGTGCTTGAATCTGATGAGAATTACCTCTCTCGTAGTTCTTAGCTGTTATTACGTATTTGTACTTGATCTTAACTTTCATTTTTAATCGTACATAATTTAATATTTCCCCCTAAAAAAACGTTTTCTGCACTGGATGAAGGATCGGTTTCACAAATCTTTGACACGAATTGTCGAATCGTTAAGTTTAAGAGCTTTAAAATTAGTTACTTTCGTTAACCATCATAACAACGCTTTAAATTCTTAACGAAGGTTGGTAAAACCAATCAAAAGTTATTGAAAGCACATTGTTTTAAGCTAATGCCCAGAAATGAGTTAATTAATATTGCAATATTATGTCGTGTATTGTAGGATACAATTTTAATAATTAGAAACTCATAGAAAAAATAAGAATTAATAAGCTCCTCGTTTTCAAATGATGACAGCTTAGTCATCAAAAGAGTTACCATTACCGTGATGGTGACATTAGTATCATGTGTCATGTTCGATAACTAGTATTCAAAGTTGAAATTACACACCAGCTTCTAGGATCAAAGCTTTTTCGATTATATATTTTATACTGATTCCCTTTGGTAGAATGAGTTGTCATACAGAGTTTCTAGCAGGTTGACTCAACAGTATGAGCGTTTAGCGGACGAGCAAAGATACAAACAGATTGAGGATTATAAAATCCTAATTGCTGTAAGATTTCAGTCATTGGAGGTTATACTCATGGTTCTTGTTAAAGGGAATAGAATATAAGCACAATATTTGTATGAGTAGAATCTCAATTTGCAAAAAACATGTGCAAAATCACATTTATTTTAAAGAAGAAAACGATATTTTAGTTTGAAAGAGATAATTATATTAATTTTATGTTAATAAAAGTTCAAGAAAATAATCCTCGTTCGTCGGGAATTTTCATTGGCTCCATTTTTCAGCTTAGTTTTATAGTTCATGGTAGAGTTATTCTTCATACTTCACTTTCTTATACTCCGAATTCAAGGCTGAAAAACTAATTGTAACAGAACGTTTGTGGGGACGATGTTCTACAAAAAGCTTTGGTAAACTATTTTATATGGGCCATTTTAATAATTATAGGCTTTAGCCCGTCACGATAATACGAATGCAATCCAGTTTAAAATCCACAAACTAGAGAGGATTCGAACCCGAAACCACGATGCTCTACGTCATTTATATCATGCTAGTGGTATCAGAAAAGCTTGAAAACATTGTAATTTTTACACCAACTTATGGGACAGATGATTTAAGAATATGGATAAGCTTCGTGAGCCACAGTTAGAGAAAAAGAATAAAAGAGATGAAAGAACAAAGAAGAAATTATAAATATGGTTTAAGTAAATAAGACATTTAACGTTTCAAAATTGGAAGATAACATCTTTACGTAAATATATTCAAACAAAAACAAATACTAATGATGTTTTTTTAAGTAAATATTGATTTAACTGACTAATGAATTGTTATTGGAGACCTAAACTTAGGAAAATCTATAGGTCTACTGGTATTTAAGTAATATTTTGAAATGCTGCTTTCTCTTGCGAGTTGCAACTTTTTTACGAAATTCAATAATATATTGACTATAAAACCATTACTTTAACACTGAATTAAGTCTTTATTTATTGATTTACCTAGGACTATAACTTACTATTAACTGTAAATATAACGATATCCATGATACAGTACAAATCAACCAACTGATTTTATCTTAATGGGTTCAAGGTTTGATGTTTCAGACATTAGTCCATGTTTGCTATGTGTGTTATGTCTATGTTTTGATTTTATTGGAATTTGAATTCACACTCCACAAGGCAGTGCACATTTATCCAGATATATCCTAGGTTATTTATTGAAGTCTTTAGCTAGATTAATACAAGATTTATCTAATAACCTTTCAGATAATTGCAGATACGTTAGTATAGTTTCAGATACAATAAAGATTTTCCATTAAAAACATTCCTTTTATTATTATTATTATTATTATTATTATTATTATTATTATTATCATCATCATCATCATCATCATCATTATTATTATTATTATTATTATTTATTGTCCTTTATTTAACAGTGTAAATGTTAAAAATATTAAAGAAATCGGGAATGTTTAACGCAGAAAAGGTACAGATCTCAATATGCGTGTGGGCGGGCTGAACAGCGTTTAAAAAGACAAGGGGAAAACAGCTGATGCCATTATCAACTTAATTGTGAAGGAGGGCGAATAGAAAAGACGGAAAGTTTGCTGAGAGTTTTATGAGGGCATGAAATGCAATATCTAGAGAGGGAAGAATTCTCTTATCGCCATTCTCCACACGTACATCAAACACTCCGGTGGATTTCCTTCCCTTCTACATTAGTTTCACTCTTTCCTGTTTCTTCTTTCTCCGCCTTCTATAATCACTAGGTTTCTTTAATTAACTTTACCGGTATACATTCATACAGGGTTAGACCAAAGTTGTACAACAAACTTGGAGGGATTATAGTACAGCAAAAAATTAAAAAGAACCGTCTTATTGATTGCGGTTGAAATTACGCCACGTTTCGTAGCTACAGACTACCGAAAGCGTGGGAAAATGAAATTTAGAGCTCCATATTTCAAACACCATTAATACTAGAGCTGATGTGACATGCTACGTCTTTGAACTAACTACGAAAAGAAATGTGTATTCCAACATGTCTGCGCAGAGACTTCCCAAAGGAAATAGGGTACTTTCAAAA
>JAGDQP010043677.1:0-16147 GCA_022664845.1 Lepisma saccharinum | reverse complement strand
TACGGTTTACTAGTTCAAGGCAGTGCTCTAGTTCGCAGAGTGAATTAAGAAGTAAGTAAATAAGTAATCCTGACGAAGTCAGTAAATAATGAACGTTTCATTGAAGTATATCCCTCATTACACCTGTCCAAAATGGCGACGATATCCGTAGCCATCTAATGTATCATGTCAACGGAGGTTATGTTTAGATTTCAGAAATTTAAATTTTCGACTTAATATAGTGACTATACATGACTTATTGGTGGACCAATTGAATGTAGTAGGAGAGGACATGCTATCTTTGAAATGTTGTCCATATTCTCGTAATACCTTCATTAAATATAAAACGAAAGCGAAGGCCGATCAACAGTGTAACGGAGAAGTGATCTTGACTGTAAATGAGGAACGATTACCAGTGCGAATTGTGATACCGGCTCAACAAGTGTTTGTGATATATTCCGTGCCTTATGAATATCCACATGAAGCGATAGTGGAAAGTCTAGCACCCTATGGTCGCATATCGAAAATACAAAATTTGGCGTAGGCCTATAAAGACCTTAAATTAGATGTATATAATGGGAAAAATACTTTCTTCTTCTGAAGTGACCAAGGCCATAGCATGTGAAGTGAAGTCAAAATTATATCATTTTTTTCTGGATCACGTATTTCTTCAGAAGGACCGTCACTGCAGGTAAATACACGTGGAAACGAGCTGCCACTAAATTTCAACTTTCAAACTTTCCCTCATCTCATTCAACCAAGGGTAAGCATTTCTTCTGATGACCTTGAAGCAGACAGACAGCTTGCTAAACCTGAGATAGGCGCTTTAAGCAGTGCGGAAGACGATCGCTCTTCCCGAGTATTAGACGAAAAAGCTGAGGTGATGTCAAGTGGAAAAGGTCCCCTTGGAATGAACAGCTCAGCAGGTAGATAAAGCAACAGGTGGGTGGTGTATTCTTTCTAAAGACTCAATCAGATCACGGTGGAACAGAAGATACAAATGAAGTGGAATCAGTTCCTTTTCAAAGTGACGTCTTTACAAATAAAGCCGGCAAGGAGGAACAGCAGAATGTGCTTTCTTACAACAAGGTTAGTGAATCGAACGTGGAGCCAGTTGCGGACGACGAATCTATTTCGAACGACGACTAAGTTTTCAAAGACGTCGAGAATCCTGAGAATGAAGAACATCGATCAGTAGGTTTGTATAGAAAGTAACGTTTTAAACTTCGCCAAAATGTAAGTGGCTTTTTTTCATTGACTAATCCAAAATCCACAAAAAATCTGAAGGAGTATAAAGATCTTTTGGTGATTTACCACATGGATGTTGCTGTTTATGTTACAAAAGAGAACGCATTGAGGAATTACTAGCGTGTGTGTTTTTGAAGATAGGAATATAGTTTAGTGTGTGTTGTTGTGCGGAGGATTAGAGTGTATTACTAGGTTCTCTAACATATACCCGTCATATTCCCCCACTAACTTTGACTTTTGGAATAGTTAATATTTTGGGTATATGGGTGGTGTTGCTTAGAGTTTTTTATTATGTGGCCCTATGTGTGGGTGAAGGACACCTCTACTGATGCACTATGAGAACTTATAATTTGAAACTAGGGACCTTAAATATTTGTCATAGCGCATCGACAATGATATTATGATGCTATAGCCAATAAAGGTATAGACTATTTTATACGTGGGGGATATTGAGGTGATGGTTGCGTATCGTTCTACGGATGGTGAATGTATGGTATTCAAGTATAAGGTATTTTCAATGTATTTCTGCAGAGTGGGACGCATAATAATAATATTCGAGAACGGTATTTGACTCATTAGCAGTCTTATCACACTGTTGTTATAAGGATAATCTGATTTTAGTTGGTGACGTGAGCTCTGTGTACAATCGAGATGTTACAATAGACAACAGAATTACAGTCCTAAATTTAAACTTATGTTAGAGTCTTTCTAACTGTATGAATCGTGGGAATTTTTCATTTAAATATCCCATTATACATGTATATTCAAAAAAATGTCGAAGAAGATTGGATTATATTTTTACAAGTCAAAAGCTACTGCCGTTTTTTAAAAATCATTCAAGCGATTAAACTCAGACTATCCGATTATATTTCCCTACGCCTCAATATGGAACGATCACGTCCCCTTCACATTCGTTCATCCTACTTTTGGAAATATAATGCTGATTTTCTTGGAGGATGAAATTTTTGTAGCTCTTACTGAGGAAATCCGTCATATTACATTTGATAAGCAAGGCAACTCCGCAAACGCTATAAAATTGTGGTGCCGGAGTAAGAATAGGTTTCGATATACCCACCATCTTTATTCACTGGAAATTTATAATGACAAAATAAAGTTAATCACACATTACAAAGAATTACTCCAAGCCTATAACAACAACGCCATGCAGGACGTGCAGTGGTTGCAAAAAGTGCGGCAAGTGCAGAGTAAACTGAAACTTTTAAATCAATACATACTTATAGTAAAACTGTATAAATTGACAAGTCTGAAAACATGTTAAGTTTTGTCACAGTGTGGTATATATGAAACTAACACAATGGATTCGGTCTTGAAAGACATTAAGAGGAAAGAAAATAATATTATAAATACGTTCCAAGATAATCAAGGTTCCTGATATTTACACCGACATTCGCGCCCATATGTGAGATATTTCAAATCCTCAACAGATGCTATCCCGAACATTTTGTCAGCATTTAAACTCTCTGAATTTTCTGCTTTATCTGAAAGGGACCGATGGATGTTGATCCAACCTTTCAACTCGTTTGAACTCCAAGAAACTGTAAACTCCTTAAATAAGGAGGCTAGTCCTGGGCATAATGGGCTCGGTGGACATTGGATATATAAAACAAAGATTTTCTCCTCCCTGAACTGGTCGTGGACTCTTTTTGCAGTTTGCCTATGGTATCAGGAGGTTTTGTCACAAATATAGGTATAATTCGTTTTAGAAAATCCCATCTATCTCTAATTGCCGTTTGATGCAATTTCAAAATTTTGACACAAAATTGTTTATATTACTAAAAACCCGCTTGAGACTTGCGCAGTCAAAGACCTCTATAAATTGTATATGAACCCAATTTGGAACATTGCCAGTCTTATGGAAACCAAATTGGGATCTTCTTGGGAGCGAATTTGTAAAAATATAGTTTTCGTTTGCGATAATTCTATAATCCATTACCAAATGTATATATGTTGTAATTACTTGGACAACTCGAAAGCAAATTTATATGACAAAGGCTTAGTGAATGATAAAACTTTGAAGGTGTTTTATACCGGAAAATATATTCCATAAACTAGTGGTTTGTCCAAATAAAATGGAAATTTGGGAACAGTTTAAAGCGATTTATGTTTTTAAATATGATACGCTGTCACAGAAAGGATTTACAATTTTAAAATGTGTTTAAAAGACCAGAGTTTCGATTTTTTCCTCACAGCGACGAAAGTTTGTGATGTGGTTGGTGACTCAGACTCTATATATGATATATTGCGTTGTGAAAAATAAATAAATGACTCATAAGGATATGTATATTCATTACAGTGGAAATTTGCGAACGTTCCTAAGCACAAACGTACTCAGCTTTATACACATAATGATAACACACTTTATTGAGACAACGTATTATTATGATGTGTGGAATGTTTTCCTCTTCGGTTATTTTTTTTCATATTTTCTGATTTTTTTATTTATAAGGGGTTAATGAGAATGATGTAATATTAATTCATCAAATGTAGATTTTTTGTTTGATTTTTCTTATTTCTCCTTTCAAAATATATTTTATATGTTCATGCTTATTTTTAATAATTGCTTTCTTGCATTTTTCCTACATTATCTTAAACTAGTGACCATGGGTGTGTGGAGGTTAGGTAAGTTTAGGAGCGGTCATGTATCTTTACAAATTTTTGTTCTCATTTATTCCGTGCATGACGTGCTCGTATATAGCACCAGCTTGAGTTAACCAATATGAGAAGCAGGGCTATGATGGAGCCTCGTTCATGAGCGGTGAATTCAGGATGGCCCAAGCTATTTTAAAGAAATCCTTCCCGAAAGCAATGCTAAACAAATTTCCAAATTTTAAGGGAAAATTCTGATTCTGAGTTTCCCGAATTGTTCGAAGCTTTTCTGGAACTTTCGGCTTATATAAATGTCGAAATATCAGTACCAAGAACAGTTGGTCTCCAGATACATCGACCTAATTCATCATCTACAGACCCGGAAACATATTATCGACTAGCAGCTCTTGTACTATATTGAGGCGACATGATTTCTTCCTTGGATGAAAGATTTTTAACGTACAGTGTCCTCTCCAGTACCTAATTCCAGCCAACTGTGATGTTTTATTTGACAAAGTTCGACCAGCATTCCAATTCTACAGAGACGACTTGACTGGTTCTTATGATGAAGTCTTCGTAGGAGAGTGGGACTTATGGAGACAAAAGTGGAGAGAATATCAAGAAAACTAACAAATGCCCTCGCTGGATTGGACGAATGCGATGAAGACCTTTTCCTAAATATAAATAAACTGCTGAAAATTAATGCTGTACTTTCTGTTTCTACATCTTCTCTTGAACGAAGCTATCAAAACTTAAACTACTTAAAACGCGTTTGAGGAACACGAGTTAAAATAGATTGAATGAACTTGCTTCAACATTTACTCATAGAGACTCATCATTGGAAATCACGAACGATCAAGTCATGCTAGCTCTGATACCATTTTGGTAGATCTGGGAATGCACGACGTTTCCAGTTTGATGTGTAAGATATCGTCAAAAATTGAAAATATTTTGTTGATAATTACTATTTTTCTACTATTCCATTTCAACGTTTCGCAACATTAATATAAAAACAAAACAGATCAAGAATAAACTGAGTTCATAAAAAAAATGATGCTTTAAGTAATGTTAAAATATCTCCAATATTTCAATCCATAACACACTATTCAGAAATGATGCCACTTTCAGTTTCTGACTAATAGTTAAATATGTTTATATACTGTGAAGAGGAGCTTAACTGAAAGCAGAGTTCATAAATAATATATGTATATGAAACATTGATGTTTGCTTAAAAGCTATATTATTCCAGGGCAGATATTAAATTGTATCCATACATTTACCATAGCCCTTAGATACAATTTTAATACCTCTAGAATGCAACTAGTTTGATCCACCAGCCAGCCCCTCCTCACGAAAAAGTAATGCGGACGCCATCAAAAAATGTGAAAGCTGCATACCATAAATTTATTTGCAAATGCCTTCACAGCAGCGCTACTTAATTCTGAATCTACTTTTTATATTCCAGTAATTTCAGTGAAAAAAATGTAGTCTAGAATACAGAACTTTTGCACCCAACGGTGATAGAAACCAATTTCTTAGAGTTGTGTAGGAAAAATTCATATTCTTCTGATTAATACTGTCCTTTTGAGTCATTTTTAATTGGTCCTGGAATAAGTATATTTTGAAGGCTTAAATATTGTTTGCCACTCACCAAGAATGACTCATTACTCGATGTCAGGAATGAGACTTCTCCTAGAAAGATCACAACCAATTTTTAAAAAGATCACGATAATCATACGTGGCCTTGTAGAAATGGCAGCGTGTACCGGATTTTGTATCCAGTACTTTGTATTGTATGTGATCAAACACTTGTCCTTAAATCATTTAAGCAAATTCACATCTGGCCCGGAAGTTCCATCCATTGCTGCATTAGAAACAGTTCTTGGGATGAATTTAAAGCTAAGATGTCAACATGCAATGTATAATAAATCACGTTCTGCCGTTTCTTCAAGATTTCTATAGGCTCCGCTTATTCAGTCCTCGCTTCTTTTAGTTATATCACAACACAACACATTTATTATTCTCTTCTATCCCCAATTTTTCAACTCCTTGGTAAGCGACTAAAGCTTGATCTTCTCCTGCAGATCCTGGAACTTCAGGTATCCTTAGTAATTGTTAGTTATTGTAAGACGTAAAATGCTCAGCTAACCCATCAACCTTTTCCAGCTGTAAGGATCCTTCTATTCCATTTTAACAGCAAGCAGTTGCAATAATCAGCTAGAATAAATTTTACTTAATTTTACTTTTACTGTAAGAGGGACAGCTTTAACTTCCCTTTGTTCTCTGAATTATTTCCGTTGATAATGTATCGAAGTACGATTAATATTTGGGTTTTCAATATTAAATTTAAAGAGACATTTTAAGATGAACCGTGTTACGTCTGAATTCGCCTTGCTCTTTAATTCGTCTTTCCTCAGATTGGGAGGAAAGGAAATTATATTTTAACTTATTAACTTAATCGCCACGAATAGCTATAAATCATTTCCCTCGAGCGACATCCCTAATTCCAAGAGGGAAATAATATATCAGAGCATTAGAAATTCTAACGGTACATATATTTGAGCAAGTAGCGTCGGACAAAAGATAAAAAAGGGAATGTAATTTTTCAGAATCGCACAGAGGAAATTTCAAGAATCACAAATCAGTACTTAATAAAACTTGTAGCCACAACTCACGGTGCTCAGAACGGATCACAACCTAAGGTAAGAGGTTCTTCTCTTCATCGGAGTGTCTATGTTATAGAAATCTCGGTGATAAATAACTAAGACTACAGTTACCTTCAATGATTTCTGTGGAGAATGAAATGACATTCCTTGTAGACTTAATAAAAGATATTGTTAATTTATTTCTTATCTCGCAGTCTTTATCAGGGAAAGGGTTATGCAGGTTTCATACACATGAATTATTAACTCACCCCAACATTCGCACACTTGGGAATATATATATATCTAGTAACTGTATAGTTTCAATGGAAGCTGGGCGAATCAAGACTTTTAAACAACATCGTCTTCTTAAACAAGACTTAATTACCGATATCTCTTTGGTGAGATCTTTTCTTCGATGAAGGATTAGTCCGCCAAAAGACATGGGCTTGTGCGATAAATCTCATTTACAAGCACCACCCTGTTTACTAGCCGCTCTGGGCATAATAAACAGTTAGTTTCATTATTTCAAAGTAACAGCAAAACAATCTTACAATGTGTCATTGATGGTCTAAAAGTAGGATATTTACGTTATGGTTCCCGATCTGCCGACCTCTATGTTCGGACAGAATATATATATATATATATATTCGGTAAGAACAATTAACAGAAATAACACACGTTATGACCAGAAAACAAATCGATAAGGATTCTCACTCATCATATCACACTCAAACATTTATCTTTGTGATTTATCATAAAAACAGATCCTTATTTAATATCTCAGAGTTAGTTTTCAGTTTATATGATTACTTAATATTTATTTACCTTATTGGTCAGCAACTCCTCCCAAATAAGCTACTGACGCGGTTATAAGAGAACTTGAAACCCATCTCTCTGATGATATGATATTTAATATTTATCTCGTTTTTAGAGTTCATCAATTATTTATTCCGCCTGCCTCATTGTGCACTGTGACTTCGGTCCACGAACAATATCTTCTTAATTGCAGTTCTTCCTATCACTCTGCTGAAAGGTCTCCTCGATTAGTGATCCTAAATATTTTCAGATATTCAAATTTTACAACAATTGTAGAATCTACGAACGTTCAGCCCGCCTGACTTTGTTCCAGGTACTTGATTCTTTCGTGAATACCGGTTGGGATTTACAAAAGCAAGTCTAAGCGAGTCTTAAAAATATATATACCGTAAATCATAAAATATAACAAACGTGACCAACTCAAATTGGATTGATTATCATTAGTTTGAAGACAACATTTAATTGGAACACACATAAACACAGGAAGGGAAATCTAACTCAAAACTTATTTGGAAATCATCTTCAGTATTATGGAGACTGACTTTCAACAAAATAGTATCAAGAAAAACAAAAAAGTAAATATTAAAATATGAATTATCCTGCCGATTACAGAATAGATTCCATTTGCCTAACTGATCTCAGTCGAAGCATTTGAACGATATGATAAGAATTTTAACTTAAAAAAACAACAACATCGTCGTGTGCTCAGCCTTTAGACTACTTTTATGAGAAAAGGAAAATATTTGATTTACTGGAAAAGACACGCACGGTTACATCGACATCTTTGGCCGATATTTACTTACTTAATATATCACTGCAGCGGCCCCTCGGGGAGTCTTCTCTCAGGAAGCGAATGTCCCTAACCGAATGTTACATGGTGTTTATATGCTTGCTCCCTTCATTGGATAATACAGATGAAGAAGCTGCCGAAAGCTGAGTGAGTAACTGATGATTACTGACCCCAGAATTGACCAGGAACTTTATGTTGGGAGCATACTTAAAGCAGAACTTTCCCGCACTAATCTCTCCCAGCATAATTATATAAACTCGTACAAAGAACCAATCAAAGAATACTTAGCGGTCGAGTCGAGGGTGAAAAGACTTCAGAAAGAAACCCGTAATTGAAATGTGTACTAATACGTTTCAGTGACTTTTTCAACATGGACTTATGCTACGTTTACTTGCTACATATTTCAAGCTGGCAACCTTGAAGAACGATCAGCTTTTTTACTTTTGTTTCTGCTTTAACGCAAATGTTGACTCTGTTGCATTCTATAGATTGTTGTATGCAGTGAATGCAGATGGATTTATCTTCCTTTATGCATTTCTACTACTTACTTGCACATTGAACAGGAATACGCGCTTAGAATGATTCTACATATTCAGCTAAGTATGTTCTAGACCTATGTACTTTGCTTTAAATGCCATGTGTACTGCAATTTATACTACATGTATTTGATGGTGATTCCTGACGTAATAGGATTTACGTTCATTCTACAATCGTTGCGATATGGTCCCGTTGTTATGTAGTTGTAATAAACCTAGTTTTGTTTATGGAAAACTATCTGTTTCATTCTACTTAATCAATAAGGTCATAGCTTTAATTGGTGGCTATACTTTAGATACCACCCCTGTAAGTGATAATTCGTTTTTTGAATTAAGATTCTTGTTGGGTAGTATATCATTGCCATCTCAAAATGACCACTGCTAGGGCCAATATTACAGCAACCTGGAGCAAAAACGTACTTTATAAACGAAGAACTGAATCTCTCCCTGTTGCTCTAGAACCCAGCAAGCAGATTTCACAATATTACGAAAAGCAAAGAAAGATTATACATAAAAATTGGCTATATATATATACCCAGTATACGGTGTTGACCCAGCATCGTGAGAACAATTGGGGAGCTGTTGTGAATAAAAGACAGTGGCGATCACAGTGAGAGCTTCGACTCTCCTCTCCCAACCCGTCTGGTCAGCGTGGGAGCAATAGACCAACTCCTCCCTTCGGGGAGAGGCCTCATCCACTAATGGATTGAATACGGCTGTGATTTATTTATGTATTATAAAACGTGCACATACATTAATGTATTACATATAAACTCTTCCATTATTAATATATAACATATTATTTTTTTTAAATTGTTTCCTGCATTTCAGATTTAAATTCCTCAAATAAATATTTAATTAATTAGTTAACAGTAATCGCAGGTATCCGATCGCTGATCTTGAAAAGCTTCAGATTCACAAAATGCAACTATTTTTGCTGGATTTGGTATTACGGAATGTATGTTTGGTACATTCGATAACCATTTTTTTTTATTTTAAGAAACGTTTTTAACGGAAGTAAGGACGTTGAAAAAAAATGAGAACTTAGTGAGACTTTTTAAAAAAATATTTTTGGGAAACGAAAGATTCCTTGCCTTTGTCAGTAACGTTACAGCATATCTGCATGCAGATAGTTACGTGGTTACCCTGTTTCTCTCTCTCTCTCTCTTTTTTTTAGAAGTATGGCTGAAGATTGTCAATGGTGTGAGATAATATTTAGCACTTGACACAAACTTTGGTCGTTCCAAAGAAAAATGTTCAATGCTGCTACCTCTGTATAATTTTTGTAATTTCGATACTAATTAGTTTCAGAGCAAGTGTTTCTTTCAGGGATCACTCACTCAACCTCGGAAAATACAACCTTCGAAAGGTTCACAGAAATAGTAGTAACATATCACCTAAAGAGATACAAAAATAACCCCAGAAAAGTACAACGAATTCCCCAAAAACTCAAATTTCTTCCTTAAAGAGAGTACTTTTCTGAGCCACAGTTTAAATTTTATTCAAAAAGTCTGTTCAATAAAAAGAAATACAGTAGTTTCCATACCACTTACCTGAATGAATATAGAAAACAAATTAGAAGAACGAAGTGTACTTGGAAACATCTGCAAATGTTCTTAACTTCCAGTTTAAAATATGACTATGCTGACGAATCTACTTCAAAAACAGGATGGTTGTCCTGTTTCGTTAAATTTTCCACCGTTTTCTCCTTAATTCGTTTTTTGAGGAAGTCTTGTAAATGTAGGAATCGAACTATCTAATAAGTAGTTGTTTTTCTTTGATTATAATTCTCATTGGGCAGGGTAAAGTTGAAAATCCTAATTAAGCTAATTACTTCTTTGGCTAGTGTGTACAAAACATCAAAGCTCGTTAAAAAGAATACAAACAAGATACCGACACAAGCATATCTAATGAATTTAATTACTTTTCAACGGTGAGAATGGGTGTCTGCTCTGCTGCAAATCGGAATTATCGCCGTTCAATTAAAGAATTTTCAATCGTTTGTCGGAATATTTAAGCCTTGACGCTACCGATCTAAGTTCAAATAGAACTTTCGTTATTACAATTTACATATCAAGTGAGACTAGTTCAAGCACTGACTAATTCACCTTTATTTAAGCTAAATTGGATCAACGGAAACTATGAAAATTAGAAGAGATATATTTGAAAAAGTGATGATCCCTTTAGCCAAGTAGTAAACCCCGTATCATTGCTCGGTGTGAGCAAACAAATATTTCGATAATCAACCAACATTGGGATGCTGAGATAACGAGCTAACAAAGCAATTTTGACCATGATACACGGCTGTCTCATGTGTTCCGAGTCGTCTATAACATTAAAACATTAACTTATTTTGTTTACGTTTGAAAAGGTATCCTGATTCAAGTAATTGGTATTATAAGTACAGATACGAAGTGTGTAAAAGACTAATAGCAGCAAAAGAACCATTTGAAGAACAAGGACTAACCTCTACGCCAGTATCACACACAAAAAAGGTTGATTTCAGTTTGATTTTACTAAGACAACATTGAAGGGACTACATTTAAATCAAACTTCTTTCTGTGTCGTGTCACTCGTGTGTGTTGTGCTGGGACATTTCAAGATGGCAATTAAAATAATTCGAGAAACTGATGCTGCGGAGAAATGAAATGATTGTCAATTGTTTTGAAGTGTATTATTTTTAAAAAACTAATATCAATTGAGGGATTTCCTGTAGACCCATACTTTAAATTTTATAACAGTTTATGAGGAAGAACCTAGCACTCATTCACAGGGAAGCACAACGACTACTTCGGATTTACTTCGGCTTCGCTCGGGTTTGACGTCACTCTACTCCAACAGTGAGTCAAAGTCACGCGAAGCACAAGGGAAATCAAATACATGCAGTTAAATCGAAAACAAACACGTCCACGTTTTAAACTAAGAAATATATTTAAAATCTTTTTTCTCTATTTAGAATATAGAATAGGCATACATGTGTTGTTTAGTGAAGTACCGTGAAATTATCATTTCAAAGGACAGTGCAAAACAATATGTCCGGCATATATTGTGCACTTGTTTGCTGTAGAAATAGGCACTAAAAAGGTTACGGAACTATGCTAGAAACACAAATAGAAGCAATTTCGAAAATCAAAATGTTTTTGTCTAGCCGGTTACTTACGTCCACTCCTGTAGTAGCAGGTTTTCCACAAGGTACACTCTGCGATTTTTTTTTTTTTTTAGTTTATAAGTAAGTAGAGACTACACTGCCAAAAATGACTGTGCTAATTCAGCACTTTTCAGTGTCCCAGGGCGACCACCACGTTTAACATGCTTTTCTTCAGTTCACAATGGGTCGTGGTGTACTCAAATCTTGCAACGTTAATTTATGCATGTACAATATAATATATTGTTTTTTACTTTTCAGTGCGAATTGTTTAAGAAAAGTATGTCTTTAAAAGTGTTTTTATTATTATTTTATTGTGTTAAAACAACACAACACACCGTGTTGATCTTGGTGAATTAGCACAATGGATGTATAGTCCAGTGCAATTAGGCTCCAACCTGGACAAAAATAGTAACAAAGCAAAATCACTTGAGTTATGTTAAGTATGCTTCCCTGAACATAACCTGAAAATTCCCAACTTCTCTCACTGTGGGAAAATCCGCCATCTCGGATTCAATATGGCGGCCAGACCGAGACATCGACTTACACTGAAATGACAATATCTATTCACGGAATTAATCTGGAAACTTCGTTCTTGTGTGTTTCAAGATAATAGCATAACTTAAGGAATGCATGTTTCTATGTGCTTCAACCATATTGAAAAATGGTGGTCATTACATAAAAATATAGTTCTCATTTTACAATAATGTTTTATTGGCCTATAACTCAGAAACTAACAGAGATATGAAAACATATCTGTTACACATAGATGCTTTCTTTCTCTGTTACACATAGTCGAAGTAATGCCACATTCTGTAGCAGCATGAAGAAAGAGCAGGAAGTCCATTCTGTCCGATGTGACACTACTTCGGCTCTGTACGGAAGAAGGAAAACCAAAGATTTTAATGAGCTTATGAATGATTCAGAACTAGGAACTGAAGTTGCTGTTTTCAAAGAAGAATACTCATCACCAGATGATATTGCAGAGGCTGGAGAACAGTTTCTTTGTTTAGTATAGGGTGGAAAAAGTTTCCGCTAATCTGAACCAATTGCGCTACGAGCTCTAATTGAAGACTGTAACGAAACAGTGTTACTGGAAATTTTAACCTAGCTGCTCTTCCACCTACCTCAGGTGCAGCAAGACAACATTCTTTAATAATTTTCTTACAAGTTTAACAGTGGAAGAGAGTTAGTCTAGATACCACTCAATGAGAGATGGAAATATTACAATGGGAAGTTAATTCCAATTCCAACTGCGGAAGAACTTGCTCCACGCAATCTTCTTCATCTATTATCTTGCAACTGTCAAAAAGGATGTGACACTAATAATTGTACATACGGAAAAAAAAGTGGACTTTAGTGCTCTAAAATGTGTGGATTCTGCTCAGGATACGGTTGCAGTAACCGTTTGACTCCAGTAGAAGAAGATAATATAGAAAATCCTTCCAGCTTTAGTTGATTTTCATAATTCGCAAGATCATTCGCATATTTTTTAACAAACTACATAAAATATTTCTTATTTAGCATTCTGTTGTATGTTGTAATAAACAACCACAATTTTCTCAAAATATATGTTTTTGTAGCCTATCCTACTTGCTCTGCTATTGTTAAACAAAGAAGTCACATATTCCGTTAAATTTAAAGTTACTAAATTTTAATTTAAAATTTTAGTTTATTTCGAGAAATGTTCCTTATTGATTGTATTTTCTCATTCATTCGCCATTGATACAGCACTTAGAAACCAGAAAGGTTACTCTTTTAGGACAATAACGGTCATATTTTAATATGGCAGCGATATTAAAGAAAGAAATAAGTATTATCTAGAAATTGACGCAAGAACGAAGTTTCCAGCTTACTTCTTTAAGAAGATTTTGCTGTCTAAATTTTACATAGGCTTTTCATCTGAACGCCATATTGAATCCACAATGGCGGCCTTATCTAACACATTCAGGTCATCTGACTAAACATTCTGTATACTCTAAAAACCTTAAGCAAGTATCACAAGTCAAATTGAGGAGACATGTGAGTGCACACGGAACCATTATAGCAGGCTCCTGAGATTAATGTTATCGAAAATTATACACCCAGTGTCACATAAATTCGACTAGCTCTCTTAGTTCTTGAGATAGACCAATATACATAGCATCGCTTGAAAGCTAAGATTATTTTTATCTTTAAGGCTTATAAAACTCAGCTTTATATAGATGGTCACTATATAAAAATATCACGTTTATTTCGAGGTATATTTTCATATCTCTGTTAGTGTCTGAGCTACAAGCCAATAAAACATTATTGTATAATGAGAAATATATTTTTATATAGTGACCATCATTTTTCAATATGGCTGCAGTACATAGAAGCATGCAAACTTGCGTTCCTTAAGCTATGCTATTATCTTGAAACTGACATCAGAAGGAAGTTTCCAGCTTAATTCTTTAAGAAGATATTGTCATTTAAGTGTAAGTCGATGTCTCGGTCTGGTCGCCATATTGAATGGAAGATGGAGAATTTTCCCAAAGTGAGAAAAGTTGGGAATTTTCTGGATATGTTCAGGGAAGAGGTTGCCATACTAGCACAGAGTCTTGAATCACCGAAATCAACACATTCGTTGCCTCGATTTAACACAAAGTTGTGGTAACCCTAGGACACCGAAAAATAGGGGCAGACTGGTAACCAAAGGGTCCATCTGGGAAACCAAAGAGAGGGTCTACCCACTGGTAATTAAGGGACGTCGTGGTAGTGGGTGTTCTGACGTGGGGGCCTCAAAGTAACTCTTATTTATGGTATTTTTGTACTATCAAAACTTCTGCATATTGTTATCTTGGATAATGACTGGAGGGTTTCAAATTGGAGAGCTCCTGTACTGGAAAACGATAATTTGTTTATAGACTATAGTGGTGGCCTCAAGACCCAGACAGAGCGCATCAAAAATAAAAAAGTGGCTAAAAGATTTTGCGGCCACCGTAAGTTTAAACTGCCTATTCAAAAAGAGAACTGCTGCAATTGTGGAGTACCAAAAAGCGACTTCGTCTTACCTTTTTCTGCATGCTGTCCTGAAACTTGAGATGAGTACTAAAAGAGCAGAAATATTATGGTAGCCGCATACGAAAAAGTATGTTGAACAGAAACATATTTTTGCCTAATCATGCATTGGATCTGTCTTAAATCCATGTATTTCAATGATATTGTGCGCACCGAATGAACAGAGTGAAGTGGAGCGGAGCAAAACACAAGAAATACATGTTGTTTTTTTAACGGCATCGCTTTAATAAGCTCTGTTTAGTTCCGCACTAACATACTTCTCTGGTGTGCGAATAACCTTAGCTCAAAATAAATTAACTAAGACAATTACTGCTTAAGAAAACTTTGATACATTATCCTGGCAATGAATTTGTTCATATGAATTGTCTTAGTTAATTTATTTTGAGCTAAGGTAAAGGAGACCAAAGAACCAAGAAACTAAGGTGAAATCAACCAACACTTCAGTTTTTTTTACAGACTTTAATTAAATTCTGTAGTTGCTTACATAGCGTATTTTATCCAGTTAATAGCTTTCCTGCGTTGACTAACGACGAGAAATCGAGATCAAATAATGAGAACGGACATCCTGGAAACATTGTTTTGCAATTTCTCTTCAGCTTCCCTGCAGAATGAGCTTCGTCGTAAACTGCGTTTTCTTCTGTATTTGAGTCATCTGGATCTGTTGGCATCCTGTGAGACACAACAATATAATACAATAAGCTATGATCACATTCAAATAGAATTTAATCTAACAAAAGAATATTGGACGATTCTGTGTCTACTTTTGACGTTTGCTTGTTACTGACTGAGGAACTTATTTTCAAAAGGGTATATCCAGTTTCGGAAATTTTACAGGAGGCGTAAAAAATCTATTTATCTAAGAGGGTGAGCATTATGATTTTGCGAATGATCAAATGTTGAAGACAGAGGCTCTTACAATATTGACCGGAAATATGCGTGTTGCGTGACCATTACGAAAAGAGATTTCGCCATATTTAATTTGGACATGTTCCCTTTTGATGGCAACTCGTGGATATGTTACCTCTTGATATAAACATAAATTGAAACTCGAAGAACTTGACGAACTTGAAGAAGGCACAAAAGAGGTAACGAGAAATCGTTTATTAAACAATCGTAGTTATGAAAATAGCAAAACTCCCGAACGATAAGAAACCTTGAGACAAACACCATAGCTAAACATAACAAAATGCCAGTTGCTACAAAAATTATAACAGAAAATAATGTCAAACATAAAAATGTGGTTCAAGTGCTGTAAAGATTTCAAAAGTAGTGTCTTTATTGAAGAAGAAACTTAAACTTGTGTAGAAACACTAAAACAATAGTGTTTAAGGGGAACGGG
>JAGDQP010043676.1:0-16147 GCA_022664845.1 Lepisma saccharinum | reverse complement strand
ACTAAAAGTTTCTAAATACAGTTATAAAGTATTCTAGAGGAAAAAATAAAAATAACAATTACAATACAAAACTTTAAAGTATTTTTTAGATATATTTATAAATTTTCAAAAAAAAGAATCTAAAAATTAACAATTTCATGCAAAACACTACAATTTCCTAAATACACTTCTAAAGTTTAAAAAATCTAAAAAATACAATTACATTACAAAATACAAAGCACATAAAACAATTATATCATACAAGGACATGCAAAAACACTTTAAAGTAAATTAAAGAATGGTTAAGTCATCATATTTTCTTCTCGCCTTTTAGCATTTATTGATTCATTATCTTTGCCACTTCTCTTTATGTAGGGAAAAGGAAATAGAGGTATAAGGGACAGCGCCCTATATGTGACTTAGACTAAAAAAATAAGAAAGTTTTAAAGACATATTTTTCTTAAACAATTCCTACTAAAAAGTAAAAAATAATTTTGTTTATGCATGAGTAAATGTAAAGCATGGGGCGCTCTCTCATATACAGCAACTTTATAAATTTTTCAATTGGTGCGGCCCATGATTTACTTTTTAAAAGTCATGCATAAACAAAATATTTTTTTTTTTTACTTTTTAGTATGAATTATTTAAAGAAAGTATGTCTTTAAAAAGTTATTTTATTATTTTTGTTACCCAAATCCTAAAGTGTTCTGCAATCAGTCAAACGTCAAGTTGTTGCAGGCTAGTATTTATGCGTAATATAAAAAATAATTAAATATGCTTTTAAATTATTTTAAATATATAGAAATATATGAAAGTAACAACGGAATATTGTGTTGTCACCGAACTTACGTCACTGCAAAATTTCATCAATGAGATCCGGTAATGAGTTAAATTAACGTTGAATGATTTGAGGACGTCACGAACCATTGTGAACTAAAGAAAAGAATGTAATAATGATTATTTGTGTGTACAAAGACAAAAATAGGAATAAATAATGTTCCTAATATAAGCTCTAATCTTTGTTGTACTGTTTCTAATGTAAATTAACCTAACTTTAAATTACCTGAAGTCAATTATTGACGAGGGGGTCAGGCGGTTCAAAGATGTCAGTGTTTGGCGCTCTCTCTTAATGTTTTTTTCCTAAATATTGTTCTCCTCTCGCGTTTTAAATTGTAAATTCTAATTTTCCCTTGTAAAGTGCCCCTGAGAAAGTTGCGCCCCTAGGCCCGGGCCTAGTAAATCCGGCCCTAGAGGCAATACAAAGTGAAACAAAACTATAATCAATTTTACTTTCGGAGTACTATGTGCACATGTGCATAAGAGAAAAAAAATGGCATTCACGTTCATGGATCTAGTCAACGTCAAAATTATAACAGAACCGCGACAAGTTTAACATTGTTGGAAAGCTCATGAAACGCAAATTCTAATAAGGTAACATTTGTACCTATCATGTCCAAGGTGTAGAAGAAAAAGAAGAAAATATTTTTTTAAAAGTTACTTCTTTTATAAATTCTTTGAAGTTTGCAACACTGACAGTTATCGGATGCCGGCAAAACTATACCAACGTATAACTAACAAGGGACTTCGAGCAAGTTCCCACCGCATTTCTTCAAAAGTTGTAGTGTATTTGAAAGGTTTCGTCCTAGAAACTGAAAATAAAAAGCACAAGTCATCTGCCATCGTCAAGGATGTCAGGAGCTACAGGAGCGTGGGAAAATTAAATTTAGAGCTCCATATTTCTAACACTACAAACAGTAGAACTGACGCGGCATGGTACCAGCAAATACTTTGAACCTGCTCTATTTCAAAATACATTGGTGCGATTAGTGCTTAAGGAATTTTCCAAAGGTGACTCCGCAATATTTCTGAAGTAGAGGTAGGAAAAACAGATTATAGGAAAATCGAATTATAGGTAAAACATGGAAATAATTACTACGAAAAAAATAGTAACAAGCTGAAAATCGGTGTGGTAGTGGGGAAATTTCCCAAGAACAAGATACCAAAAGTTATCTAAAATGCGATCATTGCCTTTCCCGCTATTTTTGAGAAATTGCTGGGTTTGCTGCTATTCAGTGCTGTAAAAATAGAATTTGCTCCTAGACTTATTATTTCAATGCTCACACGTATCCTGGAGGGTCGGTGTTCCCGGCTAGCACTCTGCTAGTGTAACCAACCTGATGTGCTAGGTCTACCATAATATTTACGGACTAAATACGGACAAATTAGCTTAAAGGTGATTTATTTTAATATAGAACAAGACTCCAAAAGATTACTTGCGACACCAACATGAAATACACACTTAATACCACTTGTTTACATTTAAATCTTCTTTCTTCCAAGGTCGGAGGATCTTCTGGTCACTGCGTCTCAATACACTTGTATTTCTAAAATATTACTAGGCGATAACACTGTAGGGACATTGCTGGCTTATAACAAATACTAGGTGATACTACACTTTAATGCTGTAGCAACAATTCGCATTTGTGTTCAACGCAAAAGTCTTTATATATGGTGTGATATTTATTTGTTGGAAATTATGAGTTTAAAATACGTAACTAACAGCCAACAACCGATTAAGTGAACTGTACGGACATTTATTTGATTTTTGCAAAGTACGGTACGGACACAAACAGAACCTTTAAACTATGGACGTATGGTAACCCTAATATTGCGGACACCAAAATTTCCCATTTTTTTATAATTTTGAGGGCAACTTCCACTTCGAACTGACACTTTAAATTTCGTGTGCAATATTAATTTGTCATAATCAACACGTGCAACAATGTAGGTTTCGCTATAACACCATTGACGGTCTTCATGTCTGAATGGTAAACATTTACTCCGTCTCAGAATCCTCAGAATACTAAGCATGGATTTAGTTGCTCAAATGAGACAGTGGTGATTCCGGTTGTGGTAAGCGGCCTTGAAATATTAATTGTATAAGAAGACTGACTGTGAATACACTATTGTGTGGCTATGAAGAAATAAAAGGTTGTATCGTCATGGATAATTGATAAACATTATAAAGATAAGTGAAAATTATGTTGCAACTATTGCGTGAACACAAGAGGTCATCAAAATTAAACTTTTACACTGCAATATGTTCGTCATTATTTGTGTGTGTTTACAGAATTTTGAACACAAGCTACAACTTAAACACAAATTTGAAAATATTAGATACGTTTAAATACAACACAGACCTTACCCATGTCTGCTTTCTGATGAAAGAACTACCGAATGAAGTCTAGACCTTCTGCTTGCTACCTATTCGCCTTTACCTGCAAGAAAAATAGAAGATATAAACTTTCTCAAGCATCTAAAATTGTTATATAGAAAATAAATAAACATTTAAATCCATACGCATTCCCTATTGTAACTTTTCCACAGCTTATACCATAGTTTGGTTTACCATTTTACCATAGTTACTTTATCTGCGTAGAATACCAAACCCATACACGCGATTAAACGAGCACAAGGAAAACTTAACGGTGTAGATCACCCGCTCTCATCTTGGTATGACCTTTCCATTGTTTTAAAAGGGAATTGTTTTACTAGTCTTATGACTCTCAGGAGCATAATTTTTAATTTCTGTTTTCACCTAGTGTTTTGTCATGTTTTCTTTGACTCATGATGTTTTACGGAATTGCAATATTTTACACTGGAACAGTATAATTTTCCATTGACATGTTGTGATTTATACGGTAAACTATTAATAATACATTATAATCATATATTTGAAGAAACTTTACAAACCAAAACTCTACAAGAGTCAAAATAACCACCAAGGCAAATTTCGTGAAAGTGAAAACTTGAATATTCTACTTCTGAGAGACATAAAACGAGTAAAACGATTTCCATGTAAATCAATGGAAAGGTCATACCAAGATGGCGGGGGTGATCTTTATCGTTAAGCCAAAGGTGACTGTATGCTCATTGGTCACAGTATACTCTTACGATTGAATAGCACTGTTACAGAATAAAGTGTTTGCCCACCTGGCCTTTTTTGCCAATTATACTAAACCCTTAATATTGACTAAATAATTTCTTCGGATTATTGAAATTGCATACAGATTGTAACATAAGTAAGTTTCTAGTAAACATGTACGGGGTCTCAGCTAAGAGTTATAGAAAGAACTCACAAAAGGTAAATATTGTTCAGTGACGCCACTGAAGGAATGCGATCCAAATGATTTAAGCTACCTTTTCACGAAACCATGGGTTGCTTATGATTTGGGTGAGTAGCCAATTGAAACACGGGTTTAAGTAAGTATTCTACATGTAACACGTGTTTCTATTGGCTACTCATAGAAATCGCAAGCAAAGCACATGACGAACGCCTGCAAGGAAAGCTAGCCTTAGAGGAAAATGCATTGATTAGCAGTTGTGACACACTGAGAAAATGAAAACATTGCTAGTAATGTGAATGTAACACTTGTAGTATTACGTAGGTTGCATTCTTAAATACGTACGGAACACACGCAATACGTAAGGAACCTACGTTCAATGAAGATTAGTGGTGGTTGTATTATAAGTAATGACGAGTGGAAAGAGTCATTATTCTGGATGTTCCCTACGTAGTCATGTTGTTCCTTCATGTCACAATTTTTCAACATATGTAACATTCTACCGACTTGTAAAAAGAATAAAGTGACGTCATATAGGAACACAGCCAAGCAGCATATGACATCCTGCCAGGAATGAAATAAAAAGAAGTCAGTATATACACTAGGCAATTTCCTACGTAATAGAAGGACCCGTCTGCAGTAACAATATAATGCTGGAAACACATGATTTGCAGGACAGTGATGGTATCAACATTCCATCAAGAGGGAACGTGCGTATGTTAACAGTGGAAATAGAATTTTCATGCAAATACAGCGGAACACAACTCTGGCAGGACTGAACACCACCGCTGTGTACACTTCATTTGTTTCGTTAGGAACATTGTGTTGGTTTGAGCAGCTGACGAGTGTTTGAATCAACCGAGTAATTCACCATAAAGATTGCATCCAGCGATTTTTCTGTGTACGATTAGCAGATGGCACATTGGTGAATTTGGCTAAAATATCCTACAGCGTATCAAAAATATTATGTCGGTAAAAGCAGCTGGATGTTCAGTAGCGTGCATCATGCAGCTGGGTAGAAAATCCTGCTCGTCTTGAAAAGTGGGAAATAGGTACACCCAAGCAAGGTAATATTTTTGAGAGCTTAAATAGAATCGAAAACAGTTGCCTCTCTCGATAGATGGCAGTAATCTCCCTATTTTCCACGGTTCATTACAAGTAGGATTTTTTTTTCTGCTTTTCATGCTGCTTACGATACGGGTGCATCATCCATTCTTTAAGTCTAGTATATTTATACGAAGTCACTGTCTGCAATAGACATGTATCGTCCAGGGCTGCAAAGTATTTCGTCCTGCCAGGCAGGAGGTAAACTACAAACACGACAGATAGTCGGTTAGTATATAAGGAGCAGGCCTCTTTACGAGCCTGAGTTGCGCTGCAGGAACGAAGGACGACAACTACATACTGGCATGTTTGTGCAAATTACTTCATGACGTCATTAAGTAGCGACTGCAGCACTCCACAGCATTTTACACAATACATGCCCGATAATGTTGTTCGCTAAGTCTGTACTACCATACTCGGAATTGCAAGATTCAAGGACTCCACGTACAGATTTAAGGATCGCACGTCCTTAAATCCTAGGATTTTTTCTCAGTGTAACTACTTTCACTCTAAGGCTTTTTACTCTTTTAAATTCTCATTGTACACACTAAGCTACTGCACTGATGTTAAGACGGTCAGATTCAGGTTTTCTTTAATTTTGGCCTATCCTCTAATTCTAATATCCTTGGAACACTTCAATGACGTCCCGCTTGAGATAATTTGTTAGAACGGCTTTTCACGCTAGGCACGTGCTTTGCTTGCGCTTTCTATGAGTAGCCAATAGAAATATTTAAACACGTGTTTCAATTGGCTACTAAGTCAAATCGCAAGCGAAGCAAATGGCTAGCGCGTGCATGAAAAGCCAGGCTTACTTCTATAAAAGTGGGCCCTAATTAACTTTGTTGCCGAGCTCAAAATTTTAAAAGTAAACAATCTTATTTTCAATAGCGAGTAGTACAGGACGTACAACGGCTACAAGTTTGAGACAATTCAGTTACGAACCCGAATGTCAAAGCGTTGAACAACACACAGATTCAGGAACAAAATAGCCAATGGAAAAATATCAAAGTCCGTAAGCAGCATAACCTGGCAATGCGGAGTTAATACACGTTACAAGCACAACATTTAGTACTTTTAAGTCTATTTCGGACATAAGCACAGTGTTGCCATACTATTCAAATTTTTGACGACGTTACACAAAGGAACGTTGTAGCGGCAAATCACATATCATTGTAGTTATCAAAAGAAAAAGATAATAAAAATGAACACTAATATAATTGAAGAGTACAGTGAAGACTACATGTGCATTAAAAAAATAGTTTGTAGTACATAATGGCAGCTAGCACCTGGCTTGGAACTTTTGACTCACTTTATAGATTTTCCGTCTCTTTGACAGCGAATTAACTCTCCGCCTCACTCTCCTGTTTAATTAAATATTTACTCGCTTGTTTTCTGTCCTAGATTTTGATGACTTCGTTCGTTTTCGGAAGTTAAAAAAATTATTGCAACAGGATAAAATTAAAAAGAAGAAAACATCGATCGTGACCCAGACCTCCTGGTCCAGGCGGTAACGTTACGAACTCCGGACTGGCAACGGGCAAGTATGCAAGTTCGAAATCCAAGGCTGACCATCTTGACTGAGGTTTTTCGGGGTTGCCCTAAATTTCACCAGACGAATGCTGGTATGGTACCTTAAATAAGGCACTGACCCATTCTCTACTTAATCCAGCAGGGCTTGCACAAAACGCCTATTAAATGAATTAAATTCAAACATCTTCAGTCGTTTTGGCGTTGCCCCTCAGTTGGGCGCCGCTGTGTGTTTCGGCTCCGCCGCACTGCCCTCAATCCGGCCCTGCTGCTAATAGAGTAGTAGGCTAGATAAAATATACAAGAAATGCTTTAAATATAGGTAAGGAAAGGAGACATCTAATTTAGAAGAGCGAATGTTGTTAACCCATCCATCATGTTATATGAATCCTAGAACAGATTCGAAGAATACAAAGACGACGCTGGAGCATTGCTCCCTCCCTTCCCACAACCCATTACATGCTTGAAAGGTAACACCGAATTCATCGAAGGAAACAATGTGCGAACTGGACCATTATATTAATCGGCATATGTCTGGGGAAGCCACAAGTGAAGCTGCTTATTGATTCTCTATGCCACCTGTTGCTATGGATACCTGGCGATATATCTGGGCTTGTGTGTAAAAGGGCAACTAACTTCGTCCAAAAATCACGGTTGCGAACTGCTTTACTTGGCCTTTCGCAACATTGGTTTCGCTGATTTTTACGAAACGATAAAAATACACCCGTTGAGGGAGAAAAAACACGAAATGGAAAGTCCCATCCCATTAGGAGCAAAATAGTTGAAGTTGAAAGTTTAAGACAGTACCGAAATATTTAGAATTCGAGAGAAATATGGTTATTTACAACACGATATGACGGAAATTGAATTTTCTTCTGTTATATATATTGAGAAGTGCACGTTATTCTTATATATATGTAGGGTGGTTCAGAATTATGAGTACAAACTTTAGGGGAACTTTACTCATACCGGAACAAGTACATAATACAAGAACTAACTTTTTCCATAGGAGTTGAAATTCACTGGACTTTGACATACAGAATCTTGGAGAAATTTGACTATAAAAATAAGCTACTCATTAAACTAAATTCACATTCCTGGCAGTTGATTTGTATCGATATGCGAGTTAAAATGTAGTGTCATAGGGTAGACAATATTGCCATCCTAGTATAAAATTATTATTTTACAAATGGCTCTATGCCGGTTTATTAGATATCTGGTATTGTATAGTGATGATAAATATAATATCTAAAACACAGAATACATTGTTATAAACTGAGAAGAATTATCTAGATTAAATGCTCAACATAAACATTTTATATTATTCTGAATTTGGAACACTGAATTCTGTGGTGTACATAATATCAACATGCACCGCAGTACATGCAGCCAAGTTCTCCGCGTCACAAAACGTCAGCACTGCCAGAAGCATGCTATACAGGCCCAAGAGTTTTCGGCGAAATCGGCGATTTCGAGGCCCCGTAAGACAATGTATATTAAAGATAGGATTATGAGTTTTCAAAGTTAAGGAGATATGGCAAATATGTGCAGCTGTGCAAAATTTCATATTCGTGGCTTAAAGCTTATTCGAGTCGTGGACCCCTGAAATTGCGTATTTTAGGCTTACTGATTCATAAACTCACATTCATTCACCCATATTATTTAGGGTGTGCAAGATAAGCTAGAAACATGAATTTCATCATGAAGGTGGAGGATGATAAGTAGGTAAAGTAAAAAATTCCATAGTTTTGAAAATACACCTCCTTGTATTCATAATGGATACCAAACGTAAAATTTCAAAGAATATACAGCCTAAATGGCTGGAGCTGGAAAACCGAAATTTGGTGTGAATGTACATCATCTTTAGTAGGTTAAGGAAATATTATTACAAAATCTTGAAAAGGTTGTCACTTTGGATCCAAAATGGCCCCAAAATGAAATTTCCATAGAATCCATAAAGTCTGGAGCTAGAAAAACGAAATATAGTATGGCTGTACATACCATCAGTAGGTTAGGAAAATATTACAAAATGTCTCCAAGGACACAATCTTGGAACCAAAATGGCGGACCTCACAATCAATTTTCCACATCGTTTGTCCTATAGATACGAAATTTGGCATAATGTGTATTATCAAGAATAGTTTAGGAACATATTATATTTTGAAAAAAGTCGCTATCTTTGATTCAAAATGGCAGCCCAAGATACATTTTCCACACCGTTCCAGATAGAGAAATGAAATACGATATGAAGGTGTACCATCACGATTAGGTCACGACAATATAAGATAATGCTAAAAATGTCTCTACCTTTAATCCAAAATGACCACCCAAAATCCATTTTCCAAACCACTGAAGCTAGAGAAACGAAATTTGGTATGAAGGTGTACCATCACGAGTAGGTTACAATAAATGGGGCAAACCACCGGGGGTGTAGGGAAGATCTGCACCATGGGAGCGCAGTCCCCCGAAGAGTCTGGTTGCGATAAAGGGAGCGCAGTTCCCCAAAACTCCATAAGTTGTGGGTGCAGCCCGCCACCGGATCCTAGAGCCAGCACCCCCAGCGAAGCAAGGGTATATATTATACAGTTACAAAAAGCTGTGAAATCGGAGCAAAAACACCAGATGTGAAAAAAATTCAGCCAAGCCCTTCAGACCTAGAACGTGGTGAAATGGAGGACGGATGAGCCAAGTTCCTTGGCGACAGTGCAAGGTTCATGATCTTCAAGCCATAAGGCTGATGGCGGCCCTAAAATCCACCACGCCTACCACCACCAACCTAAGGCTCGAAGTCGAACATTATGAACCTTGCCACCTCGCGCCGAGTTTCAGTGTTCCTCTTAGATGCTATCGCCAAAGAATTTGGTTCATCCGTCCTCCATTTCACAAATTTTTAGGGCTGAGGAACCTGGCTGAACTTTTTGCACCTCTGGTGCTTTTGCTCGGATTTATTAATACTCTAGAGAATAGCACTTATCGAACAAAGTGTTCGACAAAACTGAATATTTATACCAGGTTGGCAACACTGTCATGAATATCGTGTATCTTTAAAATGAAGTGGTTTTTGATTCATGGGGAAAGTAACTCTCTTATTTTGTTTCGGTTTGTCGTCGGTAAGATTGTGTGATCTTACCCATATATTCCACGAAACGAACGATTGTTGCCAGATCACAATTAATTTCAGTAGCTATTTCTCCTGTCGTTTGACAGGGAGAAGAATTCGTAGTGTATTTACACAGTGTCCAACTAGTGCGTTCACTCTGTGTCATTTGAAAAATATTGAAAGGAAAGCATAACGTAGGTGTGCTTGGGCAGGGATCTAAAGTGCACTCCACTTATTTCCATACAATTAACGTTATACGTTCATCAGAAGAGGATGATAAACTACAACTGCTGCTACAGACTACCATGCCAACAATAATTCAGATACAACTTCAATATACAAGTAACGTATTAATGATTTTAGAATTAAACCAGTTGTTTGGACAATAGACACATTCAAGCAGGACGTTATTCACGTAACGTTATAGCTTATTCTTGCATTGTGATTACACATACGAGATCCTTAGACACCCTATAGTTCGTCCGTCACAGAACATCTTAGTGAACACAATAAATAAACCCCTTCGAACTTTGGGTAAGCCATTCGTGACATTAACGTTTTCCGTTAACGCTCTATCCACATCTAAAATCATAAATCCAATTCTACCTCTGTCGTAAAGTGGTTACAGTGGCGGACTTTGAATAAGCTCTGGATGGACGTGCAGGTTCATGTCTTTCTGTCCCCTGGCTACTCTGAATTAAGTTGTTCGAGGTTTCCCGTAGATTGACCAGGGGAATGGCCTAGACTAAAACTGGTTGCTGTTTTCCTATCCTTTTTCCACTAAAAAAATAGCTACTCAAGTAGAAAATGCGTCAGCTTCTTGATGGGCTTAGATTATAGGTACCTGTCAGACCAGAAAATAAATTGAGAAATTGTATAGTTCATTGTACGTTGAATAACTAAACTTAGGCATATGTTTATCACAATTTTGAATCTAAGCCATTTATCACCAGAAGCTCATGTAACTGTTTTGCTATTATTATTATTATTATTATTATTATTATTATTATTATTATTATTATTATTATTATTATTATTATTATTATTAGTAGTAGTAGTAGTAGTAGTAGTAGTAATATTTACAAAGACTATTCTTCAGTCAATGTACTTTCGAGAGTTCTTAACCAAAGAGGTCAAGAAACATAAAAAGTGACTTTGATTAAACAATAAATAGTGTAAATAAGTAATTAAATGAACCTGACTAATAGTTATAATGTCAATCTCCATAATACCGCCAAAATTTATGACAGTTCTTTTAATGTTCCTGAAATCTAAAATGTTTCTTATTTTCATCAGTAATGTTTCTGAAAATGTCCATACTTCCAGTTGCCTAGTTTGCCTATCTTTTCAAGGCAATTGACTGGAAGCAATTTACAGTAAAGGAAGATAAATATTGACCATTCTTTTTGACGATGAAGGGAAAAATACGACATGAAGAAGTACTTATAAATAAAATTAAATGAAGATTCTTGTCCAGATTTAATTCAAGTTCTAAGGAAATCTTGTGATAATTACAGTCTCAATGTTTGAAGATATCCTACCAATAGCTCGTATTAATACTTTACATTGCATAAGTAAGAACAACTAGCGTCCCTGGTCTGCAATTCAACGAACTACAATGCCATGGCTGGTATGGAACTGCATTGGGTTTTTCGCAATTACAAGTCTAGTACTTCTCCGCTCACAGACTTCTTACTTAATCATCAAGACTCGACTTTTATTTGCGCAATGTAGTTGTTATGGAAACAACAAGAAGCTGCAGCCTTAACCTGCCACATGTCTGAGAGATGGTACCCCGCGCCGAGTACTCTTCAAGAATAAGAATAGCAAAAATAACTGTAGGGGCCTTAGAGTTAAGTACCATCCATCCATTCAGCTCCTGATACTGAGGTAAAAAGTTTATTATTTAATAGCGATTCTAGTAATTACGGACTTCGTACCGTGTTGATCATACCAGTACAATGGTGTTAAAGCTCACAAATCTTAATGCCCTAGACGCTATTCGAACCCGTGACCTTCTGAATGGCAGTCCAGCGATTTAGGAGACTGCTGGTACATGACACGGAAGAAAGTTTGCGTGTCTCCTCAGAACAATTGTCAAGACCGCGGCCATACATACTGGATCATGAGGGCTGGGAAATAAGGATGGGGCGGCAACAAGGTATTGGAGATTATGTACTGTACTCTATTCAATGTAAAAAAAAGCGTCTTTCATCACATAAAAGCATCTATTGTAATTTTGAGTTTAAACAATTGAGTTACACAGAAAATTCGTCATTTCTCTCTCTCTCTCTCTCTCTCTCTCTTTATATATATATATATATATATATATATATATATATTATTGAAACAAGTTTATTATTTTTTGTAGTGTACACCCAGGATCATACATAATGGTAAATGGATTTTTCTGAGTACAAAACTTGCACAATGTAGAATTATCCAACTAATATACGTTACAAGCATCACATTGAAAACGTTAATTACAAAGCTGTATTCAATATTGTTTTGTTATTGACATGTTGTGCGAAATATCCGGTTTAGAAAGTGCATCAATTAGCCATTTTCTATGGATCTTAGTATACCTTATAGTAAACAGCACTCAAAATTATTGAAAAGATGAGGAAACTACTATATTGCTCCTCTTTGTTGATGTCAGGTTTCATTTCAGTTTTCCGTTCATTAAGCTTGGACAATCCCCCTTCAATATTGGGGCTAGTAATTCTGGCTTTCGATAACAATAGTGCAACCGTTGTGGAAGTCCCAACGGTCTACCGCAAGGGGATTTGGTGTTTTCCACACAAAGAGAAAGGTTCTCTTTATCCTAGACGCACAATTATTTCGTTCGGTCTCGCAAATTCACTTATATTTTGAGTGTTTCCAGATATTAATTTAAACGAACATGCGGAAGCATTTGTAATAAATATCAAATTAATGTTTTACACTTTGATGTCATTAAATTTAATATTTAATTAAATTAATTGAAATTTTACACTGTAGAAATAGGAGACACAACGTTCATCTAAAAAATGGAGGCAGCTGAGCTGCATCCACTTTTCAGATTAACATACATTCAACTAGTTTTCGGTTGAACGTTTTAAGTTCTGTAAAATTTCGAAATGCAGGTAACTTTTTCAACGTATTTCATTGAAGCAGAGTATTTTTTTAAAGTAGAAAAGAATAAGAGGTAATAATCCTTTAAAATTAAAACAAAGTTGAACTTATCGGGTTTCGATCCAGGGTCCACAAAGCATGCTGATCAGATGCTCTTGCCACTTAGCTACTTTTTTTAATTGTGTAAATATTTATTATTTACTTATATTTAAATTACATTTTATTTTACATAATTTTATCTTTAACTGATCAAGACACTTTTATCCGTAAGAAGGATATTTATTCCCAATTGCTGACTTGAAATTATTATATGTTGGAAAATGTTCAGGTGCGGGAGGAATGTAGCCATCTACAAAGACAACCATCATCATTCCTGTCACTCCATGAATCGAAAGATGGCAATGACATAACCAAAAATCCTGGATTGTTAGCAACGAAGCTAATTACAGTGTATCCGTTGCTTGGCACTGGAACGGTATCTTTGAGAGGTGGGGAATCCAGTTGTCTGTTCATATCCCCAGAGTTGTCCATGTTTATGGCCTCCTGCAATGTCATCTTTCCGTCCATTTTCCTTCCTTTGCATAGGACTAGGAACTTGTAACCAAGAAGGTGAAACGGATGAATAAGAGCTGCTCCTTGCACCGTATCTACAAGTAAAATCTCCACAACCGATCTGGACGGTACGGAAACAATATTCGTGCAATGGCATATACTGTTTCTCTTACAACTTCTTGGCCTTCTGTTGTCAATACACAATGATTCTCTTTCGATCTCGGAAGACTGAGTCAGTAGTGGCGCTGTTGGACTAGTAAAGGAGAGATTATTCATTAGCACGGACGCTAATGGTAACCTTTCTTCTGGTCTTCCTATAGAAGGTTGGAGAAATCCGTCATATCTCCCAGAAGAAAATAGGTCCGTCGAATTAAATACATAAAATCGAAATGGTATGTATATTTTAAATGTTGGAGGATGACGTAAAATGTAGTCTGTTGATATTTTGCTCTTCAGGTCAGCTACGCAATAAGCTTCTGGTGTTCTATTTTGTCCACAATCACATGTCATCGGATGTAGGAGCACTCCCTGTGGATAATCTAAATCAAATGTCAGTTCCTCTGAAATTGAATTTCGATCTGCTTACGCATAATTCAGCATTGAAAGCTGATAAGGTCGTGTTACATTTCTACACTCAGAAAGTCCTTTCACGTGCATCCAAAACGTTCCTGGATCAGAATTGGCTTCTCGAACGAAGTCTTACCTTTCTCCAGAGAAAGAAATCAACGTGTCCACATATATTGGATCTATGCGATGAGCGTCGCTAGCAATTACTAGCAATCGGTGACCTTGAATTTGTAATTGTTGAGGAAAGAAATCCTGCATTGATGAGTCTACACCTGTATCTTCTGTTAGGCTCAACGATGAATTCGTGACAAGGAGAATAAAAAATCTCACCAGTTATTAAATCCGCTTTTGGCGGCCATTTTGGATTAAAGATGTTCGTAACCTACTGGTGATAATGTACCTTCGTACAAAATTTCATTTCGATAGCCCCAGCGGTTTAGACTGTGTATTCTATACAACAATGGGTTTGGCGGCCATTTTGGAGCCAAGATGGCGACTTTTTAAAAAAAATTGTAATATTTTCTTAACCTACTAGTGGTTATGTACCTTCGTACCAAATTTCATTTTTTTAGCTCAAACGGTGTGAAAAATGCATTTTTTGTGTCCGCTATTTTGTATCCAAGATGGCATCTGTGGAAACGGTTGGTAATATTTTCGTAACCTATTATTAATAGTGTACCCTTATACCAAATTTCATTTCTATTGCTCTAGCCGTTTAGGCTGTATATTCTAAACAACAATGGGTTTGGGGGCCATTTTGGATCCAAAGTGGTGACTTTTTCAAAATGTCATAAGCTAATATTATATTGTTGTCCAGTTCTGAGCTATGTTTAAAGTTTCAAGTCAGTTTAAAATCAATTGCAAAATTTGTACCAAACAAGCAGAAAGCTAGTTGATTTCCTGTTATTTTGTTATATTTTGTACCGAACAGAGAGGCCAGAAAGCGAGTAAATAAAAACGTGTTAAAAAAGAGAGACACGTTTGCTAAAGTGTAAAGATTTATACACAGTTTAATTCCTCTTTCCGCCAATGCAATCCTTGTCGTTCTCGGTTCACCAGTGAACTGTTTACTGTTCACAGTGTAGAGCCTATATAAACACTCAAAATGGCGGGGCACTCAGTGACAAACAAGTAAAGTTACTCCTGTTATTGGATTATAGAGTATCCACCCAAGGCTTAAACTTTATCCACAAAAGTACGTAACCTCAAAACTGCCAGTTTAGCTTACACTTCGACCAGAAAATGACCGAGTTTTAAGCATAAAATAAGTTGTACCTTCACTGACAAAACACTTTGGTCAGTTTCAAACAGTTAACGTTAAGCTATTACAAAGAAAATGTTAAACTTTGAAATGGAGTTAAGTTTACCAATCTTTCCACTAAAAGGCTAAACAAAAATGTAAATACAGAGAATCTACATGCAGATGTCACTGTCATAGCCTGGGAGTTGGTAACATATAATAGGTCGGTCGATAGAATTGTAGATATTCTTAATTAACAGATATTGTATTTGTATGACAAAACATGCACCACCAAAAATTAAAAGAGTGAAATATAATTCAAAACCCTGGATAACGGATTATATACAACACCTGAGACTGGAAAGAGATAAAACCTACAGAAAATACAGGAAAGAAGTAAATGCTAAGTCCGAACTTTGTCAGGAATCTTTTCAGATTTACAAAAGACTCAGAAACAGTTCATTCAAGCTATACGACGGGCAAAAGAATCATATTTCGAAAATTTAGTGGAAGATCTTAAGGATAGCAGGCAACTATGGAGGAAACTTAACAATTTAGCCATAAATATAAAGAACAAAGTTGAATATATTTATGTAAACTGTAATATATTGAATGAATTCTTTTCCCAATCCCCTACTGATATTGATACGACTGTGAAACACGAAACTACTAGCAAGCTTGCAAATAATAGTAAAATTTGTAAAAATGATATTTTCTATTTCACTTGTGTTTTCCCAATAGAAGTTCAACAGGTCATCAATAATATAAAAAATTCTGCTGTTGGCCCAGACGTAATACTGATTTATAAAATGATTCTTCTTCATGCCCTGTACCCATTAA
>JAGDQP010043675.1:5545-16147 GCA_022664845.1 Lepisma saccharinum | reverse complement strand
CACACGAACTTTTGAAACAACACACCTACTAGTTAGTAGCAATTAACATATGGTAGTGTTAACCCTGCAACCATTTACGATTATCATTACACTTTATACAATGTGCTTATTTTAAAAAAGGGGGGAGGGGCGTAATGAGGATTTCTTTCTCTGCAGGAAAAAAAACGAAACCAGAAATTAAAACATGAGAGGAACTAAATAATGTAGACAGTAACTCAATACTGTTACAAAATTCAGGTATTTACGAAGTATTGGAGAGAAGAGAAATACTGAATATAATAAAGGAAAAGAAACAGTAATTTTTCACTTAAAACAAACACACTCTAAAATTGTGGATTAGTTCATTTGGTAAACATTCCTAAGCATTATCGGGACAGCTGTCCAAACTATTCATTTATTGCCTAATCATTTACAAGAAATCCCATTTACAAGTGACATAGTGAACCGATGGTGGTTTCCCATTGCCTTCCATAGGATGAACATGACGTCCTACCATGCGACCTACGTGGGCTCCGAAACACTTATGTCCCCGCTGGGAACCGAACCCCTTAATTACAAGGCAGCGAGCGTTACCACTCACCCACAGGGGGTTATTACTGTTGCTCGTCATTTGTGCTTTGTTTTAAATATCTCTCAGTAAAGGGGGAAGGCGTGAATACTAAGGCTTCTTAATACAAATCATTTGTAGAGGTGAAACAACTGGCAACAGAACAATGGCCAAGAAGCATAAGAGCTGCTGAAATAATTAGATAAACAACCGGAAAGCATATCAGAACTTTCGTTCATAAAAAAACAGTTCTACTAAAGAAAAACAGAATGCAATCGTTTATAAAAGCAATTATTTCAGAAACCGATATCCAGAAATAATAAAACAGATAATATAAATGAACAGGAAAAAAGTAAATATTAGAAGAAAAAAAAATTATGAGTATATACTACCACTTAGAGGCTCAGTTTTGATGTTTTCTTGATTTATTCCGAAAGTAAAGTGACCATTTTTTCATGCTCTTTACGGGGAACACTTAAAATTTGGAACAGTATCTATATACCAATGCCTACTGTGGCTATGTGCCTCTGTCCCAACTGTCACAAATGCTGTACTAGCATATATTTTTACACGCAGAATGTAAATTTTAAATACTTGTAGATTATTTAGATGATCCTGGATTCATTGGATGAAATTTCTCGTTGGAATGGTTCGCTTTAGATTTCATGCGACAAATTAAAGCTTGTATTCGCCAATAACATTGCCTGAATGGAATCAATTTCCATTTGCAACTTTTCCTCATCCCATGTGTAGCTCATGAGAGAAAATGACTTACCCATAGGGCCATTATTATTAATATTGCGGGTTGAGATATTATTATTATTTTATTTTCTGAAAATTGGGGACAGAAGTGTTAATTTCGATTGTCCCCGAAAATTGAGAACGAATGGTCACCTTATGCCAAAGTGCTAATCTTATAGATAAAATGAAAACACACGAAATTCTATTCCTAATTTTTATATTCAGAGCGACGCAACAATTAGTTATCACAACGCAGTGTCAATTAGCTACAGTTAAATACTTGTGATAGTTGTTGTTTTGCTCCGAATACAAGAAATAGTAAAAGTCTATGTTTTCACTTTTATTTTTATTTATTTATTTATTTATTTAAGGATAATCTAAAGCAACAATCTCCAACAAAAGATGGCAGCACTACCTCCGTATATGTCGAATGTATTTTCACTGTTACACGAAATTTCATTCCTGCTCCTACAAAATTCAATCGTAGAGAGTTCAAACTTTCAGGGAAGAAAGTTCATAACCAATTCAAGAGCATGATCGATGCCGATTTTTAGTTTTCTTTTTTGTTCATTTTTGAACGAACTTCATTGTTATAGGTTTCGATATTCACAACAACAGTGAAGTGATTTCAACAATGAAGGAAACCGAAAATAAAAAAAAAATCGGCCTCTATTATGCTCTTGGATTGGTTATGAACTTTCTTCCCTGAAAGTTTGAACTCGCTAGGGTTGAATTTATAGAAGCAACAAGGAAATTTCGTTCAACGATAAGAATATATTGGACATATATAGTACTGCCATCTTTTGTTGGAGATCGTTGCTTTTCGGAGATAATCAAGAAAAATAACGTAAAACCCTTTTAAGAGCTTTGTGTCCAAAATTCTCGGTAAGTTTAATTCATTATTTCGTATTTTTTTAAGTACAAACATTTTGTAAAACTTAACGAAATAATAATAATAATAATACGTACCTTTTTTAAATTAACCATCTCCAGTAACGGAAACGGAATAATTTTTATACGTTAATAGAGAATCAAAAAAAAATGTTAATTAAAAAGATACATATTACTACTACTACTCCGTGCGTGCAATATGACATTATTTAAAGAAATAAATTATTTTCGTGTCAGCACATGTGATGAAACAACAAAAAAAGGCACTTACGATTTTGCTCAGAAAAATAAAACAAGTCTTTAGCAAACAACGCTTTAGCAGGCTGATGTATTTCATATATAATAATTTTTTTCTTACTTTACAAATTTAAAGGTAAGTGTCAAAAAGTCACACACAATTCCGTACTAGAAGACAATATATTAACACATGACTACGTATTACTAAGCATGCAACTACACTGGCATTAACGCTCTTATTTTAAAATTCTTATAAAGCAAAAATAAATAACAAGGAAATCATTACAGGGTAAATAGTTTTAAAGTAAAACTGATTAGTACAAATAGTTCTTAATTAAACGGTTTACAGATGCAATCGATAGCATTAGAATTCAATTTATAATAAACGTCAAAATTACTTCTATTTTAAACCTTTCACGTATTTCCAGATAAATTTGAATACAAATCCTTATAAATAACGCACTAAGAAGAATATTTTCTTCGATTGAAAAACACCGAAGGAGATATAACGACTTAAATGTATTTATCGACTACATTGGTGGGTAAGACGTAAGCCGCTACCATGTTTGAGAGATGATGTCTCTCGACTATCAATACTTCCGCGATCATGGTCTCTGTTACCTCGAAATTTGTCTAGTTGGGAGTAAGGAAAATCACTGGAATAATCTTACAGGACAGTCATTGTGAGAACAATTTCAACATATGTCGCCTCCCCTGTGCCGAACCGTCAACATGGTCCAGTTATAAAATTATCATTGATTTCCCGCGCTTTTTACTTCCCGAATGTACTGCTTCCCGCTAAGTTATAATACACAAATAAAACTAGCAAGTACTGGGACCTCCGCAAACAGGAAAATCAACAATTTTAAGTGGATTTTCTTAGTATAACCCGTGTTATGGAACGTTTTAGATTTGTAATTTTAAACCTCTGGCTCTATTAGAGGTGCCATATCTTTCAGGCAAGTTTTATTACATAGACAGTGCTTGCTATAGGAAACTGGGGTTCTTTTTAATCTTCAGTGAAGTACAAACGACGTACCTGATATTACCAGCTTTTTATTTATTCTTTTAATCTTTTTATTAAATTAGTTGACTTCTCCTGATTAGTGGGAGCCCTGAACTGTACAGAACGTGGAATGAGAGCAAACGTAACAACTGACGGAATGATAAAAGGAACAAGGGAAACCACAGAAAACTAGAAGAGAAACAGTGAATAGGGATTTATCTTCAAGTAACTGAGAATATAGTGTGTGAAACGGAATTAAGAGAAGGAAAGGCGAAAGAAGCATCACTAAAAAGAATATCTGTGGTACTATTAGTGAAGATTTCGGAATCGATCGTTTCTGTCTTACAATTCATCCTAAACGTCTGTTTCATTAATAAAAGCAAAGTTTTATTATCTATACATAATAAATGTGAAATCACAAAATCGAACCTTTCAACGGGCCTAACAGAATCTTAGCAACCATCTTACTCTGTTCGTTACCAAATCGACCTACCGTCGAAGTGCCATCACGATATTCGTCTTATTGTACAAAAGGGAAACAAGATTCAAGTTGCCACAATGATCGACTCGCATCAAACCTAGCGGTCCAATAACGCTTCAGCTGGGTCACCCTGCTTGACTTGACCTCTACCTGAATAGGCAACAAGTTCGCGTACTTGCCACTGTGCAATGTATCAACAGTTTACATGATACATACAACTGCCGCCAAGTGTCTACTACGTAATCTGAATGCCAAAGGCATAGCAATAAGGTAAGTTTGTGTGAACAGTGAACTGAATTATGTCTCAATTCGAGCAAACCAATGTACAATTAGAACTTGCTCACCATACTACATATTGAAGCGATTTTCCCTCCTCCCGCTTGAAACAGCAGTTACGAGGCGTCGGGTTACCACAAGATAGGAGGTACAAGTTGATGCGACCGAAGCCCTTCTAGGTGAAGACCTCAAAAATTGTTTTACTAAACAACTCTAGTCACCACAGACGAACTTTATACATACTGGAAATTTGACGCTTTATTGGAAATTCTCAGTAGATGATCTAGCTGCTTGTCAACTATAGCGTCATAACCTGAAAAACGTGAACAAACAAAAACAGGTAGATAGCTCAGAGATGCTAGAAAGACCCCAGGATTGGTAGATTTCATTTCGTGGAGCCAATCATAGTTAACTTTCCATTCATCCTGTCTTTCGCGCCAGCAACAAATATTTCCTATAACGACCTAAGTCCCTGTTCGGGCGCCAAAATTTATGTGATGCTCTTGTGAAGACTGATGACGTCATATGTATTCGCTTTCGTTCTGATGTAGAAATAAAAGTTACAAAGAAAAATAAAATCTCCAGTAGCTTTACCAGATCCCTTACTTTCCTGAGTATTCAAAAGGAAATTAGTTATTTAATTCAACTGTTCTCGTTAACGTCTGTAGAAGGCGGATCGAAATTTTCCAAATCTTGAGTTATCAAATGACACACACACATACGCAGAGCAGACGAATCCTTCAACAGAGGCAAGCAACTTAATGGAATGGTGTACCACTGACTGAAGCTTTTTGTTCTAGCCTATAATAGTAGTATGTCGTCATGGCCCATTAGCTTCAAATTTGTGATGTAATGAAGTGTCCATGTAATTACTATGGAGTAGATAGGAAACGTTTATAGAACTAACAGGTTGCCTCATACATGACGACATTAAAGTCTCCACGGATGTTGGAATTAAGAGGATGGGCGAAAATTACAAAAAAGTCCATCATGGTGCGCCCAGCCATAATTCAGGAAGAGTGGAAAATAAATTCGAATGATTTGCTAATCCCTGAATCTTAATCATACAACATGTTAATCTGAGTGAAAACTAATCTACTGTAAATCCAATGAATTTTATTTATGGTCTTTAAGCATCTAAGGCTCAGACCGGGATAGGGGAGGGGAAAGGATTCGAGAAGGTGACTGATAATTTAAATACTTATCTGGACTGTCTTGAATATTTAAATACTTTTTGCTTTTTAAATTACCGTATTTCTTTTAGATCCACTGTAATATATATATATTAATTGTAATTTTGGATTTGTTTTAGGGCCTGTCAAAAGCGCTGGGCTACATCCGGCCCACGAGCCGTAGACCATAATAATGACTCAACTACAGACCGAGTCCAAGTTCTTATTGACTTACAACGCATAAATCTATCATCTCATCTGGAAACTAATAAGATTATTTAATCTTCAAACTAAAATAAATAAATAACATCGACATAACTAAATAATAAAGGTTACCAAAGCGCTTAGAAAAGGATCAAAGAAAACACTTACTGGCAACTCAAAATCCGTGTGTTACACCACAAATATATAACCTTCGGATTATTTACTTCATTGCATTCCAGATAAAGACAAGTCGCTGACAGAAACCCTGAAAGAGAAATAAATACGAAGATAGTTTTAGTTTTCAACATTATTATATTTATTCAATAACTCAAGTAATTATTCAGCGTGTCGACAGAATTCACGACTTTTTCATGCAACATGACGAATTGTTGGGACCAGCCAGGAAAACCTGGATTTGTCATGCCCTAACTCACAAGATATGAGTCCCCTGGGTACCTATATTTATTAACACATCCTGCTGTAACATTCAGGGCAGGTTGGAAAGACAAAGGTTAGTCTCAGTCTTAGGCTTAAACATAAATTTTCCATGCACCAACTTAGCCTAAAGTCTACGCCTTTGAAATCGGGCGTAAAAGTTCACAATATCAAACATGCTTCAAATGGATGAGAATAATTTTCTGCACATTTGGGAAAATAGCAAATGTGCCATTAAAAATAGCTAAATATTACAAGGATTACCTGATTGAATTTATGGATGAGATTCAATTTCTTGAATTTCAGCACCAACAGCTCAATTTCATTACTTTTCTTATAGCTTTCATAACCTGTAGACACCCCGTTTATTCACTGTACAAACTTTAGCAGTAACTAAACTAGTTTCTTTAGAATCAGCACTAAATTAAAAGAAATAGTACACTCAAATTCACAAAAAAGATGACTGACTGAATTGAATTTTATTTATGGCCTTTAGGAATCTAAAGCTCAGGCCGGGATAGCAGGGAAAAAGCATTCGGGAAGGTGTCGGCCAGGGTCTATGTTGAAGGTGCAATCCCGGCACTTATCTGGTGTGACAGGAAAACCCTCAATCAGGATGCTAGGCCGCTTGGATCGAAATCAACGGTTAGAGCGCGTATCACTAGCGCCCGGTGTTGTCGGTTCAAACCTTGCTCGTGTCAAGTGGGTTTTGTAGTGAACAAACACCTCGGGGTTATCCCGTTTCCTCCCACTTTATTCACTCCACCAATCATCCTATTATCATCCATCCGGCCTGAGCCAAAGTTGCCTAAAGGCCTTAAACATTAATTTAAAATTTCAACACAGAAGGAAGGGAGAGACAGTAGGGAAGAAGACAGCAATAATGAACCGCCTCCCCGCTAGTCAAGCCTGGTTTCCTCTTCACCTCACCCATCTGAGTACAAACTAAGGTTATTAGGAAAAGAGACAGTTCTTAGAGCGCAGTGTTTGTCACAATTATGGTTAAAATACAACAGCTATTAGGCAAAATAGTTATTTTTTAATGGTACTGTAAAAACTGCGCAAATTTGATTAAAAGGAAATAAAAATTTAGCACGTAACAGTTGCTAGAGGTAATAAACAAATTCAAACGAAGCTATTCTCAGAAAAAGAGTAATGCCACAAAGTAACTTAAAGCTATCTAACCTATTTTGAATCTCTTTATCAGCTATACAATCAGCCTTTGTCCTTAAGTGGCCTCAATACCGCCTTGAATTTGAAGTAAGGTCTTTACGCAACTTTTGGCTCAGGCCAAATGGATGATAATGAGATGAATTGGTGGGATACAGAAAGTGGAAGGAAACGGGAGAACACGGAGAAAACCCACGCACAAGGTGTTTGTCCACCACAAAGCGCACGTGACATAAACGACGATCCCAGAGGACCACTGAGCTACCGCGGCCTTTATACCTACTGCCTGTATTTTTCATATTATTAAAAATTCTTAACAAATGACAAGCAACAATTGAAAGCGGTCCATATAATTCTTAAATGTTATTTGAAAAAACCAATCCAGAATTTGAAGAGTTTATATATATTTTAAAAAAAAAAAAAAGTTAATACCTCGACGGATGACGTTCGCCATAACGAGTATTCAGATTCTTCAGCTAAAATAAACAATTTCAAAATCTGAAGCAGTTAATTTGATATACATTCTTCAGGGCCGCTTTCCAAAACTCCATTGTTGCTTGTCCTTTGTCCAGTATTTTTAAAAATATAAAACAAAGGTAGGAGCAGTTGAGGCTTGTTAGCTCTGACAATGCCTGCAGGAAAAGCGAATGAAATGTAAGAGTTCCGGCCATGGTCAATGCATCATGCCGCATTATCCAGGCGTGATTGATGGTAAAGCTTTGAGGAACAAAGCTTCCACCGATTTGAAAGGAAATGGTTGTCAATTACTACTGTACATTGATCATTCCATTGTACATCAGTAATGAGTTTTCTCCTGACATCCTAGTCTGGTGACTAGGTCATAAAACAGTCACGTATAGTAATAAACTCAATTTCATAGTGATTCAGCTGATACTAAGATGACAAGAAAAATACTTTCATGAAACATAAATTATTAGGAATATTTACCTACACACTTAGGTTACTAATTAAGTTATTTTTTCCTCACACCACTGTTCACATTATATAACCTAAAAGAAACGTTCAGTGATTTACTTTACCGAATTACTAAAATGCTGAATATTAAGTAGAAAAATTTATGTTACAAATAAGCATTATATAAATCTCGAAAGCATATGTTTTCATTGAATTTTATGCAACTAAAGCGACCTATTTGTTAGCAGTATTACTAGACAACGGTTTCCAATTTGAAGCAGGACTGTTTCAGATTTCCCACCCACTGCGCAAATTTTGAGTTCGTTTTCTAAAGTATTACCCTGGCCAGATATGGAAGCACAAAAGATTTACTCAATACCAGCAAAGCACCTTTATACTCTAATAGGGACCCAAATATCTATTTATTTTGAGAATACTTTACGAGACGCACTAAATAAGAAACCACTACAAAAGTACCCTTGTACACTATGTATAATGTGTTTATTCCTATATAAGGACCTGTAAGATCAGTTTGCCACCTTGTACCGGTCTACAGGATATAAAAGAGATTTGATAATACAGGCAAATTTTATTTATAGCATAGTAGACAGCTCATAAAGGTATACACTGATATTTCTTTGAATGTGTCTTCTAACAAATAATCGGTACAAAAAAAAAAAAAAAACTAGTACTTCTGGACACTGCATAACTAAAATATTATTAAATTATTTCAAGGCAGGGCTTAGAATCTGTATACGGCATCCAACTGTACAAGGTGTTCACTAACTAGCAAACCTAGCCTGACCTAACCTAGCAAGAAAACTGAAATAACTTGAAACCGGAGAACCTTTAAAGAAAAAGGATGCCATATACCGAATAAAAGTCCAAGGCAGTATAACAGCAGTAATACCTATTCCATTTGATTGTATGCCAAGAGTGCCTTGCAATTATTTTAAACAGAGATAATTCAGTAAAATGAAGAGTTACAATTACTGGTCCACCCTATACACAGCATTTTCTTTTTTTTATCTTTCTGTGTGCCAGGCAAGAATAAAGAACATTCATCACATAATCTAGTACATTTGTTTAACTGTATTTAATATAAACTAACCTAACTTAACGTGAAGTTAGCAATGTATACTGAACCCCTTCTTTCATGCATTCCGTAACGAAATAGAATAACTTCAAGAAAACACACTGACCTATATTTACGGTTAAATCTTTATTAAACATTGCTTTTTTTAATTGTTTTGTTTCCGTCGGCCTATTACCCCACATACAGCTGTACTATATATAGATTCAGTTCACAGCTGATAATGCTACTTGTTAATGTTATCGTTACTTTAATGAAATTACCTCCCATTATCACAACACCGTGTGAGTATATGTTGTTGTATTTATTTGAAAAGGATAAACGCCTACTCACGTGCTTTCCAACGTAAGTTTTACACATTAGTTAATGAAGTTCATTGTGTGCTTACCTAAGTTATTAATAACCACACAATCCACGACATCGCTTCCTTTAGAAATAACTTAGTGGAAAGGCGTTCCTCTAATTTTTAACAATCCAATTCGACAAGATAAAGCACATGGTCATCTTCAAGGACATACCACATTTTTCTATTAGTGTCGTATACTATCAATTATGGTTTCCATATAAAATCTCATCGCATGTTTCCTCCTTTGGCGAGCAGCACCGCTGATATCGATTGTCGTCGTCTGCTAGAGTTCCCGCTTGCGCGATCCGATCCTCTGCTGCAGTCTTCTGCTTTCCGTGTGCCTTTAGAGGATTGGCGATTGCATATTTATGATTGGCCCCGGAAGTTGTGCCAAAATGTTTAAAATGGCGTGATTTTACCTATTTCTGATATAGGCGAAATGTCAGTTCATTCAGCAAAATGTTGTTAAACATCTCTCGCTTTCATTATTAGATAAGTCTTTCCGCATATAAAAAAGTAATAATACATCTCCCTTCCTTCTCTTGTTCCTTTTGCATTCTTAGGGCTGATTTTCAGGAAAGCTTGCGTTGCTTGTGATTTGGGTGAGTAGCCAATTGAAACAAGTGTTACACTTAGCTTACAATAAAACACGTGTTTCAATTGGATATTCACTCAAATCGCAAGCAACGCAAGCTTTCATGAAAATCAGCCCTTTAACGAAATATTTACTTTCGGTACGCGTTGCCACGGGTTTGAGTCCGGAATCTATTAAACGGGGAGTATTAATGCAATACCATATGATTCTTGGATTTTATAATGCAAAGTTTCCGATTCCAGAATCGAACTCAGTGAAATAAAATTTCACTATGGATGTCCAAAATTTCGAAACATTTCGGACGGAATAGTAACCCGGAATATACATATCAATTTTCGCCATTTCGCCTTTAAAAAGGTGTAAATTGAATATACATTGTCGTATAATGTTTATGACAGCAGTGCCAAGTATAACAAAGAATCGTAATGAACGAGGTAATCCAACTATGACTTTGTAGGTATGTGTTTTCATTTTAAAGCAGTCAAACGGAATT